>PVJA010000882.1:17683-144873 GCA_004027025.1 Myocastor coypus | reverse complement strand
ACCTGGTGTGAGGAGCGCAGGGCTCGGCCCAGGGCCTGGGGATCTGCACAGACCCACAGTCCCTCTGTGTGTGGTCAGCCCTACCTGTCTCAACAAAACAGTGTCTCTACCATTCCTTTTAACAAGTATTTTTTATTTTATTTTAACTTTCGGTACCAAGGATCTAACTTAGGACTTTTGGCTTGCTGGGCAGGTGCTCATATTGCTGAGCTATCTCCTTGGCAATAACTAGTATTTTTTGATAATTTAAAATGACACAATTAAAATATAACATCATTTTAAAATTGATTTGTTGATGAATTGTGCTCTTTATATAAGATTAAAGTCTACTAAATAGTACATGCACTATTGTTAGAGTTAGACAAAATGCATTAAACATTTTTTTTTTTTTTTTTGTGGTACCAGGGTTTGAACTCAGAACCTCGCATTTGCCAGGCAACCACTTATTCTACTGAGCTATCTCCCTGGCCCTGCATCAAACAAACTATGATCATTAATATTAAATCAGATATAAGTTGTAAGATCTCTTTTGCTACCATTTCAATCTAAAAGTAAGACTCTAGTATTCATAGAACATTTGGTCAACATCATGTATAAATAATTTTCTTGTGGCCCGGCAGGATGGCTCAATGGTCTAAAGCGCCTGCTTGGGAAAGCTTGGGCAGCTTCAGGGACTGCAGTTCAATCCCCGGCACCACATGCTGCACCAGCCCTGTCCTCGAGGCAGGCTGAGCTGGCCATGAAAATGAGTGAATAAACAAAGGTTCTGAAACAAGAAAAAAATAAATAAATAAAAATTTTAAAAATAATAATTTTCTTTAATTTTGAACTTTTTAGATCATACATTATGTGAAAGAAGTATGTAGGAAAAAACTTCTGAGCAGGGTGTTAAAATGACTAAGGTATGTTGTGTGCATATGTAACTGTGCCAAACGAAAACCACTACTCTGTTGAGTGTGGTGGCGCATGCCTACGATCCCAGCACTTGGGAGGCTGAGGCAGGAGCAGTGCTGTGAGTTTGAGACCAGCCTGGGCTATAAAATAAGCTCAAGGCTGGCCTGACCTGCATATTGTAGAGTGAAACCATTTCTGAAAATGAAAAAGAAAAGAAAGAAAGAGAAAACCATTATCCAGTGTAGCCAAAATACATTAATGAAAAAAAATCCAAAGAAAAAATTTGGGGAAAATAGCATGTTTCCCTTAACCTGATATTCACCAAGCTCACACAGAGAGCCTCCCGGTGCACACCCAGAGCCATAGCATAGTCTCCAAGAGAGACACTGGACACTAGTGTTGTTAATAAGCAGCCAGACGACACCACCAAGGAGCCTATCTCATCAGACAGCAGGTCCCAGAGGCAACAAGAAACGAGAAGGACAGGTTTGTGGGTCGGAAGAAGAGGCCAGATAGGAGTGCAGTTCTACCCTGGGAGACCCTGGGGCCAGGTCCTAGGGGCCAGATCAAGGGGTGGGTGAGGATTACGGGGCAGCTTCTGCAATTGGGCAGACCCAGGTATCTAGCCCAGCGGTCTGTCTGCCTCTTACCACCTGACACCAGGAAAGTGACTGGCCTCAGGTTTCTCCACAGCACCGTGGCTATTATTTTTTAAATCATTCTCTGAGGATTGGTAAGAATTAAACAAAATAATTCTAGCAAAGCATAAAAAGCCGGGCGTGGTGGCTTACGCCTGTAATTCCAGCACTCGGGAGGCTGAAGCAGGAGGATTGGTACGAGTTCGAGACCAGCCTGGGCTACAAAAGTGAGCTCAAGGCCAGCCTCAACTGCATAGCAAGACCCTGTCTCAGAAAAAGACAAAAATAATAATAATAATAAAATAAAATAAAAACAAATATTAACTATAAAAAGAGAATAAAAAGGGAGGGTGGGGATCACTTCAAAGGGATTTTGACTTGGTCTTTAGCTTTTCCTAGCAAAATTATTAGTATGTATTTTTTAAACTGTAACTTCTCTGTTGACTTGTTCTCCTAGTGACGGAGCTCATCCGGAAAACCCTGATACCTCCTCACTCAGCTGGTCCTTCAATATTCAAATAGTCTTTCCAAATCCGGAAGTTCTTAATTTTGAGCAGTCAAATTAGATACTTTGGTAAATGGGTGAACTGATGCTGTGCTTCTCACGTAGCTTGTGTGGGCTTTTCCAGGCAGCCAAGCATGTTCTAAAGAGAGAGAGCCTCATAACTCTGACCTGTACACAAAGAAGTCAGCTGGGGCTTGTGTGGCTGCCCTGGCTGAGATCTTTGACTTAATTCTCAGCAAAAGCATTCTTCTTTTCCAGGTCTTTCAGCGATGGAAATGCAATTGTTAGGTTGAGAATAACTCACAGAAAGCGTACGGGCTGGGAAGGAGATTAGCAGCTCGGCTCTCAGGTGTCACACGAATGCAGCACATGTTCCCATGCCTGCAGGGCCCCGCAGGAGCTGGGGTGGGACTCCAGTGCTGTCGAGCAGATTCTTTGCACGTGCAGGAGCACATGTCAGTCAGGGGAGTGATGAAACAGAAAAAGGATGCAACCTCGAGACGCTTCTTATCCGGAACACCTCTGGGAAGGTGCCTCCCCCACACCCCACCCCCCGCCCCGGCTGGTCCTACAAGGCACAGAAGGAAGCACAACAGCTCTGGATGGTGGGCGCAAATGAACCCCTGCCCGGTGCTGAAGGTGCAAACAAAGAGGAAAAGAATGAAATGACTGTTGTCCTCTTATGCCCTGTGCCTAGACACTGTCACTCTCACTCTATTGTTAGAATGGAGTGTGTCTTCAGAGCTCCGCCTTCCTTCCAGATACAATGCTCCGAACTGCTTAGGATCATTAGCATCTTGCCGCAGAGGTGTTGACGGCAGAAGTGTACCTCATATGCTTCTTATCAGAGAAGTCTGGGATGTTCCCGGGCATGAAGGCGCGTCTCCAAAGGCCGAAAGGTCCTCTCCTGGATATATATACATGTTTGTTTCCAACTATATAGATTAAAATCCAGGGAAGGAATGTGTAAGGAATTTTATGGATACACCACATCTAGTATGACAATCAGATAGGCAGTTCTAAATCTACTAGAAAGGCCTAAAATGTGAGTCTGTCAGGTTATGAACTCAGTCCACAAGTGAGCTCATTGTCTTGGAGACAGCGTCCTACAGCGTACCCGGACACTGGCTGCAGTGTAGCTAAGTAACAGAACAAGCGCTTAGCATGTGCCAGATGGCGGGTCCTACGCTCAGAGCCAAAAGCAAACAGCTGGACAAAAACCTACTAGAAAGAAAGGATCTGAGGCCTAGGTGCAGAGAACAAGTTCCCAAACTCATTTTCCAGTTGGCTTTCTACAGGAAGAATGGAGAGCTCGCTCAGCCACTGACAGTGTGGTAAGCAATATTGAAAGAGTTCACATTGATTACAGCCAGGGATACAGCGACTACTGACTACATTGTTCTACAAGTTACTGTAACTATGAAAACAAAACCACAGTGGAATTAAAAATTGATATGTGAACTTAACAGGGACAGCAGAGGATGAGTTTCTCGGATATCCTCTTTCCTGTGGTGAGCTGGGTAGTTCAGGACCTGCTAGGTTATTGTGCTAGGGAGCATTCCCGCCACGACAATAAACACCTGAGATAGTGAACTTGCAAAGAGCAGAGGCTTACTTGGGCCCACAGTTCTGGGCATTTGGGGCCATGCCTGAGTGGCCCCACGGCTTTGGGCCTGAGGCACAGCAGCACAGCATGGTGAAAGCGGTGTGTTTCTGCTCTGCCAGCATCATTGTGACGGGTGATCCAACATGGCACTGGGTCCCAAAACGACAGCCTGTAATTCCTGGAGCAACTTCCATGTGCTTCTTCTAGTTCCCAAATAGACTTTTCTTCCTCTTTCACAAGGGCGACAGTGACGCTCCAATCCTCTCCCAGCAGGACCCTTTGTCTGCCCATGTAAACTCCATCTCTAGTTCAACCCGATAAAACCCGCACTCCCAGCTCCCTCCTCTGAAGGTCCTTGCAGTCTTGCCAGCCTTCTGGTGCTGAAAATAAAGGCTTTCTTCTTATCTCTGTCTAAGCAATAAATAATAACCCGATTACTTAGTCTCCTCTTAAGACAGGGTGATTGTTCATTTTTTAATTAAGTAGTAGTTAGCAATACAGAGGATGTCTCCAGTCATAAAAGGACCCTGCTCTCATTTAATTTGTCACCGACTGATAAAAATCTGTGAAATGAGTGGATGAACGGTGAAGGGTTGAAAAAGTGTGGACAGAGGGACTTTTACAGATAGAGAGAAGCTTAGTGTGAGATGACTATATTTCTAAGTTAGACTCATGGAAAAATGAAAAAGAAGTAAACATGGAAAACACTAATTGGGAAACTATATGTAGATTTTGCAACTGGATTTATAACCAATGAATAGGGGCCGGGGAGGTAACTTGGGTCAGAATCACCAGTGAAGCTACAGTGGAATTTAGGAGTTTGGCTTCCCTAGGAAGCGTGCTGTGGCACCACTGTATTGGAGACACTTTCAAAAGGTTGGTTTTCGGCCACCTTGCCGTGCCTCTGCAGAACCTGGGAGATCCTTGAGAACTGGGCCAGGACGAGTGAAATGAAATGTCCCCACATTTGTGTCTCTCTCTCCTTGCGTCTTCGCCCAGCCAAGAGAACTGCATCCTCCTGTTGACAACAGCGTTCTCAGAACAGCTGGCATGCTCCAGAACCTGGCTTCCATCATGAGTATTTTTTTTTAAAAAGGTATTATTGAAAATTGATGTTGTTTGTAAACACTAGCTGTTCTTTAGAGCTGAAAATCAATCATGGAAAAATCCAGTTGTTAAGGAAGAAACTTTGTGAGGTAGAGCATGCATGGCTTGAGGCAGATGACGAAAGCTTTGCACAGCGGAGCAGCTATCTGGGGCATGTGGAAATAGTCCTGGCCACCTGATGAAAGTGCTTCGAATTCTGAGTGTGCCTAAGATAATTAAATGGTATGAAAAGCAGCCTGAAGAATAGCCTCCGGCAAGCGTGTTTTCCTGTGAGTCTCTGACTTGAGTGAGGACATGCCCAGATTCTGTGTCATGCTCCCTGGGCTAGTCACCTTTCCTCATTTCTTGCACCTCACAAAAGGACACCAGAAACCCCAGAAATAGGGAATGAAATCAACTGGAAGCTTCTACCCAATATCCCTGCCTCTCAACTTTATTCATTTTGGGAAGTTACTTCTAGCTATTTTCAGAACAAAATAGTTGTAAGTATAGTCAGCTTTTCATATCCATGCATTCCTACTCCCCAAACTGTTTCCAAGGATTCAATCAAATAAGGATCAAGATTATTTTTTAATAATTTTTTTCCTTTTTTGTTCAGATCTCACTATCCAGCTTGAACTTAGAGCGATCCTCCTGTTTTCAGCTTCTCCAGCACTGGGATTACAGGCAAACACCGCTCTGCCCTGACTCAGTCACTGGCTCAGCACACCTGGGGGTGGGGCTGGTACGCCATGTGATGCCGGAGATGAAACCTGGCCTCTGCGCTTGCCTAAGTAGGTGCTGAGTCCGCTGAGCTATCTTGCCAGTCCAAAATTACCTTTTAAATTGCATTTGTACTGAGCACATAGACTTTTCTCTTATTGGCGTAACCTAAGCTACAGGGTGTAAGTACAATTTACAAACATTAGAAATCATCTAGAGGTGGCTTAATCGAAAGGGGGCACACGGGTTCTATACAAATGCTATGCCATTGTAGGAAGGGATGTGAGAACTTGCAGATTTTGCTCTTCTGACCCCTTGGAACCAATGCCCTGTGGTTCCCAAGGCGCACCCGTAATTAGTGTGTTTGTAGTTGCATTCTAGGAAGAATTAAATTTCTTCTAACATGAAACTCAAGGTGATTGGCATTAATTCAGTTGAAAATACCTTCCTTAATCCCATTTTCTCTCATTTGAAAAACACTGCCCATGTGTCAAAACTTGTTTCTGCAAAAGCAGCCCAAAGTTGCAAAATTCACCAGCAGGTGTTGTTATCATTGAGTATAAAGTTACATAAAGGCCTCTAAAGACAAGACAGAGCTTGAACTACACCCAGGTGTGGTTATGGGTGTGAAATGTGTGGCGAACACTTGGACCTTGGCTGTGTGCCAATGCATGGTCACGCAGCAGCCCTGGGTAGACCAGCTGTCCAGAGTCCTTGCCTTGAAACAAAGCCAGCATGCACTGGGATTGCAAAGTGCAGGACAGACTGTCAACATAGCTACTTTTGTGCTGTTTGCTTTTCCAATTCAGCTCACTGGCAAACCAAAAAAAACAGTCTAACTTACTGTCAGACAGGGATTTGCTGATGTTGGACTGAGAGCAGAGCTTGGGAAGGAGTATAATCAGAATCAAAAGAGATCTCAGTCTGCTAAACCCTATGATAGGTAGTTTAGTTTAAGGTTGGTCACTAGAACTAGCATTTGTTTTCTAGAATACACATTTGTGGGAGGCGGTGGCAAGAAAGGGATGCCAGTAAGGACCCAGAAGCACAAAGCTTACGCGTGCACGTATGCACTCGTACCCAGTCCTCACTCAGAGGCCCAATATACGCATTCCAAAATTTTTCAAAATGAGACAAGGAGAAGAAAGTGCTCCGTTATGCTTAGCTGCTCTCCATCGTTGGCTTGAGCTGCTTTGCAGGACAGTGCCTTCTCTGTCTCTCTAGGCGCCCTTACTTGTTTTTCCAATCTTGACCTCTGCCTTCTGTTTGGGGCTGACTGAGGCCAGGTTGCTTGGAATGTTTGAATCACAGAGCTCCTGGGAAAAGAAACTTCAATTATTTTCCTGTCTGGATAAGTATCAGGGCAGTTCATCATAACAAACAGTATGAGCAGATCCTGTTTGATCAAAGTTGCTTCTTGAACCAAGACACTGGCATTTGTTCTCTGTCACCTGGAGCTTTTTTCTGGCTTCCCTTCACCAGATGCGTTGGGCCCAGGCAGAGGGAGAACCCCGGTGGGGAAGTATACAAAGCTGCAGGACAGTGGACAGCAGGCAGGACAGTGAGCGGAAATGCCTGGGCCGTGCAGACAACGCAGGCAGATGGTTTGTGCCCGTGCTTGGCAATGAGCATTTAGGTGCACGAGACGGCAGGAGAGGAGGGTGTAATCAGACCCTTCCCTGTGTGGCCAGCCCAGAGCTGAGCCTGGCCGGAGCGCCCACCCCGCCATCCGCCGCACTTTCACTTCTCCTCAGATAACCCCAGGTCTGGATTAAACAAAAAACTCCCAGAGCAAAATTATTCTGGTGTTTTAAGTGGAGCATCCCTCTGAGCAGCGTGGCGAGCTCTCCCACCATGCCACCTGAGCTGTGAGCCACATCTTTGTTCATGTGCCCACCCTGTCTCCACTGCCCACCCAGTGGTCACTTTCCAGCCATCTGGGTCCCCAGACTGTCTGAGGAGGTATCGCGGTGCTTATGTTCAAGCGACCCTTATTTCACTTAGTAATGGTCCCAAAGCCCAGGAGTAGCGATGCTAGCAGGTTTATTACAGTTTAGGGCTACAGCCATTCTATTTTACTATTGGTCACTTTGTTACTCTTACTGTGCCTAATTTGTCAGTTATGGTATTTATGAGAAACAACGAAGCCTCTGGAGGAGCTGGCACCACTGCCGGCCTCTGGTGGTCTCGGAATGTTGTCTTCCCTGCAGATAAGGGAACACGCCTGGCTACACGAAAGCTAAAAGGGAAACCAGGGCAGGATGGCTCACTCTAGGAGGAAAGGTCACCTGGAGCGCTACAAAATTCTCTTTTGCCATAGTAAGGTATCTCCAGATAGTATCTGGGGACAAGTCCCTCCCCACTTCCATACACCAAACTTCGAAAAGAATTAGAATTATTGTGATAGGAGCACAAGGAGAAATAACCCAGACTCTCCCTCTGCAGTGTGATGCTTTTGAGATTCCAGAAGAAAGGCAACAGGAGGCAAGGAAGCAAGAGTTGTGCCTTGGATGGAGGAGGGGCCTAAAGTCACCCGGTCACCCGGGGTGTGTGGCAGGGGCCTGGGACAGGTGTTCCCTTGGTGGTAGGTGGGAAGGGAACTGAGAGGAAAGAGGCCTGGGGGCAGCCAGTGTGTGCTGTGCGAAGGCACGCCCTTCTCACACGCTGGGCACGAGGTGACAAGGCCCGCTTTTTGTGTCCTCATTGAGAGGGGACCCTCTGCAACACCTGTCTGCTCACTTCACAGAACCACAGTACACAGACACCTGGACGAATCCACACCCCTCATTACGATTTCATGTCCACTTCAATAAATGACTGGAAACTTAATCTGTCCATGTCTTTTCAGCAACTTACCTGCTCCGTAAGGTGAGGGCTGCTGGAATTCAGCCTCTTTTCTGCACCTGATCATGTGGCTAGCTTGAGATTGCACACAGTGACAAGGTATTGGGCACACAGAGGGGAGCAGGTGACATGTGTCATGAGCATCATCCCAAATCTCCCGCCACAGAGCTTTGCATGAGCCTGAGGACCTCCACTCTCTCCTCTCACTCATAGACTACAAAGCTCGCTGGGTCCCAGTCTCAGAAATCTCTGTGTTCCTTGAGCGGATGGATGCCTTTGTACCGTTGTCTCTGCTCTGCAGGCATGAATAATATTACTAACACGTACCACCAACAACTAGTAAGGCAAATGATTCCATTAAGGTTTAGTTGAATATCTAGGTTGGGGATTTGGGTATAGAATACAGTGCTCTGGATTTAATTTACCAAGGGCTCCTGTTTCCCTTGCTGGGGGAGATGGAGTCAAGTCTGGGCTGTTCAGGATAAGGAGGTTTTTAATATCACTACTGCGTGCACCTGTGGGTAAGTCACCTGGGCACCTGGGACGGTGGCAGATCAACATCTGTGTCTCCTCTGGCATGTCATCTTCCGTACCAACGTAAACTGTAGCAAATTGTGTGACGTGCTCTAGGAGTTATTATTGCTTGTGTGAGCTCACTTCGCATGTCCCACCACCACTCTGTGTTTTACATGCTCTGTGAATATGAAGTTATCTTCCAAGGTCTGCAAGTACACCATGGGCTTGTATGATGCACAAGGCATGGTGTTGACTTTGTGTTTATCCATGACTTTATTATTTTTTATTCAATTTAATTTTATTATTTCATTTTGAAAAGTAAAAGACAACAGCAAGAATAAAAATCAGAAACAGGGTGACGTATACTACATGGTCACAAATTGTAATATGCAATCATATGTCCATTCTTACATAACAAGATCTGTTCATCTGAGCGATAGATTTGATGAAAACAGTAGGTAATCTATCAGCCATCGCTAATCAGCTGTTCTTGCTTCGTGACTTTAGGCTCTGTCTTGGGCACTTTTTACTTGTTGCTGGGACAAATACTCGACACTCAAAATGAAGGAAGGAAAGGTTTATTTATCTCACAGTTACTGGAGGTTTCAGTCCACAATCGGCTGGATCCAGGGCAGAGAGGCACATGGCAGAGAGCAGCAGTTCGTGGCGGCAGCACAGAAACAATGTTGGCAGAGGCAACAGAACAACCAGGGGAGCAGAGAGCGACAGCGTGAGTCTGTCTCTCTCTATATTACGTTCGGGCTCTCTGCCTCAGCCTGTCCACCTTAGGCTATACTCACAACTCCAGAAATACTCAGACCCATAATCCCATCAGTGCTGAAACACATAATCCCAAAGATCATGAGGCAAATCTCAAACTCTAGAAGTCCCCGCCCCATAATTGCATGAGGCTTTGGGGGACAACTAGACATAAACCGTAACAGGCTCCACGGATAGTCATCCACCTGGGAGTCACCCGAATGCATTTGTTGAGCCCTGCGGCCATCCATGCTCCTGAGACATCTGAGGCTCACACCACCATGAGGATGCCAACAGAAACAATTTGTCTCTCAAAGCAGAAAGCATTCTTCTATTCCTTTCAGTTTATGGGCTTTTGATGTGAAGTCATGGTTATGGTTAACTTGAGGGGGTGAAATGCATTATCTTCCTCCTCTGACTTTTTTTGTGAAAATTTTCATGTATTCAGAAAATTTGAGAGAACAGAATAGTAAGCTAAGGGTCTGAACCCTTTCCTCTTAGATGTAATTATTAACATGCTTGCTACACATACTTCATATGTGTTTCAGTTACTCTTCACTTGTTGCTGGGACAAACACCTGCCCCTCAAAATGGAGGAAGGAAAGCTTGTTTAGCTCAGTTAATAGAAGTTTCAGTCTGTACTCGGCTGGCTCCAAGGCAGAGTGGCACATGGCAGAGGGCAGCCATTTGTGGCCACAGCAAAGAGCAGAGAGCAGAGGGGAGGGGCAGCGGCAAGTGTGGCATCAGGGAGCTGGCCCGCCTCTCTGTCGCTCGTACGTCACACTCAGGCTGTCTGCCCTAGGCTGGGTAAAGCACTTGCACCGTAATCCCAGCAGTACTCAGATCCATAATCCCAGTCTTGGATCATGCATCAGCCACAAACTGTAGAACTGCACCTCAGTGGCTACACGAGGCTTTGGGGGGACAAATGCACACCAGCTGTAACATATGTCTGTCTGTTTACTGATCTTCAAGTGTTTATTTCTTATAGAGCAGCTGAAGGCAGTTTTTAACGTAGTATAAATACTTCAACATATCAGGCCTAAAAAAGGGGTCTTGTACTACAAGGAACTATTAATACACTTGGGAAAACAGATACATCTACAATATCACCTACCATTCTATTTCTCTTTATATTTCCCCATTGATCTGAGGATTATTCTTTATGCTCACTATATGGTTTATTTTAATATAGTAGGAATGACTAATCAATGCTCAATGTCACTCTGTTGTCAGAAAGCGCAGGGGACTCTCAATGCCAGAGTTATCACTGTAACATTAAGCGTAGTTACCTGGAGGCAGATATTATTGCATACCTAAGTCAAGCTGCTGGCACCGCAGGAGATCTATGCTGGCTGCCTGTTTATGTGTGTAGACATGTGGTCGAACATGCATGTTACTTTGAGAGGTCACCACGGGCGGACAACACTGGAGCCTCGTGGTCCCACCCTGCATGCAGTAGAGCGGCTCCCAGGCCTGGGAACTTTGGGTGATTCTTCCTACTTCTCATGCAGAAGCTCTTCAGAGATCGCTGTGAAGATTTATCAGATTCAAGCAAGAACTTTTACTACTTGTGGGTTGGCGTGTTCCATTGGCACTTTCAAAGGCGCAGGAAGATGCCCTCAATCAGCAGATCGCATCTCTGCAGTCTGCTTCTGCTCAGAGACCATCGCCCATTTGCTGCTCCCGAGTTGCAGCAATTCGCAAACCAGAAAAGCCCTCCTCTCACGGGCTTGCACGTTAATCAGGGGCCCACAGACGGATGAGTAATGCTGTGTGCTCTGAACACAGGTTGGATGTGTCCCCCAATGTTCACGTGTGGGAAACTTAATCTTCAAATTCATACGTTGGTGAAATTCAGCAGTGGGGCCTTAGAAGATAACTGCAACTGCATGAGGTCATGTGGGCGGGGCCCCATGGTAGGATTAGTGGCCTGAGCTTGTATGATCTTGCTTCTTGGTCCCACAAGGCCACCCAGCCCACCTTATTATAATAGACCAAGAAGGACTCAGCAAGTGCCCTGCTGTGCTCCAGGTCTTCTCAACCTACAAACTTAAAAAGCAACAACAACAACAAAAAAAAACCTTTTTTCTTTGCATTAAGTTTCACTATTTTGTTGTGGTAGCAGAAAACTGACACAGGAAGCAAGAGGAGTGGTGAGCAGCAGTACACTCTCAGGGAAGTGCTGAGGTGGTGGGTGTGAGCAGAGGTCAGACAGAGAGCCACCGGAGGACACAGGGCACAGCACTCACCGGCACAGCCACGGAAGGCTGCCAGGTGCATCCAAGAAGCAGACTCAGGATCAGGATGGAAAGTGGGAGACAGCAAGGGCGGGCAGGCCATGAGGATGGCCTGCAGGCGAGGCTCACGTGCTGGGTGTGGCCCTGACTTGGGAAGTCACTGAAGGGAAGCCACTTGAGACCCACCCCTGGCACCTGAAGAAGCTTCTGTGGCCTGCTTATCTCTGGGCTAATTTTCCTTACCTCCTTATTTTCCCACATTTTCTTAGGTCTTAAATTCCAACTTAATGCATTTTTATTGTGCATGTGTTTTGAAAGTCATCTTAAGTCGTGCAGGACACAGCTATGTGTTGGTATTTATGTCTGGTCTAAATCTCCAGCAATCTAAACGACAAAGAAATTTGTGTTGTGCTGAATCAACACTGCTGTCTAGTATGATTCTTAGGGGCAAGGGAGATAGCTCAGCAGAATAAGCGCTTGCCTGGCTAGTGCAGAGTCCTGAGTTCAATCCCTGGTACCACCCACCCACCCACACACACACAGTTTAAGACATGTAAGAAGGAAATTCATGATTGAAATTTTAATTTTATTCAGAATATAAGGAAATACAAAACTCTAGCAATAACAACAATCTCTTATTTAATCTCATAATGCAAAAAGACACAATGTTAGCCCTAATATAATAGTCAGTCCTAGTATAAATATTATGAGTAAGCACTGTGACACCATGTCTTGGGTAACAATGCTGATTGATAAATATGTCATATGTGGACCTCAGATGTTCCTTATTCTTCCTACTGAGTTTCCACAAACAAGGTCAGACACTCTGCTCCCAGTAGCTCACAGAAAGTGGGTTACGCAGATGTTTCAGTGAACCAATAAATGTGGGGAAAAAAAGTTTAGCTTCAGTCCAAAAAATAACATTCAATCATCTGCTATGTTTATGCATCTCTGCCATTGGGATACGTAGAATGCATGGAAGGAGACAGAAATGCTTTCTGTCCGTCGGCTGTTTGCTGAACAATGCACTATACATTTATTTTAAGAATGTTTACTGGAATGCCGGTATAGAAAGAGTGTGACATTTATGGGATTATAAGAGGTTATCGGGTGCTGTGACTAACACGGACAGTCATACAGTAGCCTGAGGCTTTCGCTGTGCTTCCGTGATCAAGCTATGACTTACACTGCACCAAAGCCATTGTAGTGAACAAAGCTACGCCTGAACCCAAAAGTTCCATACTCCAAAAAGGGAGACCATGAAGAACGGGCAGGATGGCCAGAGCGTGCACAATGAGCTAAGTAGATGGTACGGCTGTGCCTACTTCACCTGGGCAGCAGCAAGGCTGAGCTGGAGCAGAATGCCCAGCTGCAAGGACAGGTTCCTGGGGAGTGCACGGGGCGCAGATCGGGGGTTCTCTTTGACCCAGCCTCACAGCGTCATTGTTCTGGCTTGGACCTCAGTTGTTTCTTAAAGGACTCACACTCTAAAGCCTGGGTGACCAGCGTGTGGTGCTCTTGGAAGGGGGTGGAATCTTGAAGTGATACAGCTAGGTGCAAGGGAGGGAGGCAATTGAGGGGTGTCATGGGGGGTTAGGACCCAGCTTCTTCTTCTCCCTCTTTGCTTCCAAATCTCTGAGAGGCAGAGGCTTCCTCTACCACATGCATCACCATCTTGCCCTACCTCACTGCAGGCCCAAGGCACGGGGACCAAGGAACCATGGACCGAACCCATGAACCAGAAGAAACCTTCTTTCTTAAATAGATTTATCTGTCTCAAGAGTGTTTGTCCCAGTGATAGAAAGCTGGCTCATACTGTCTTGGAGGACACTGAGACACATAGTGAACCACAGCTGCACAGTGCGCTGATCCTCTGCAGGGCAGAAGAGAGGCAGTTGTGTGGATCAGAGACTTGACTTTCGTAAGCTTTCAAGTTACATTCCAGTTACCACAGTAATGCGGGCTCAAATAAACCGTGATTCCATTCTTGAGAGAGAGTCACTGTGGACATCCGGGCCTTCTCCCTTCAGCGATGGTCTACCACATGGAGTGTGGCTCTGGAATTGATGGTGGGCTGTGAAATGTCTACAAATGCCCCATGACAGGAAATAAAGGAGTGCCACTGCTCCTGTAGAGGACCAGCATGGCCTCCCACCTGTTAAGCCTGGGGATGCCCCGCTCACCCAGCATGTCTCTAACTTACATGAATGCGATCGCCAGGAGCCCAGCACTGTGCCCCGGAAAGATGAGCATGACTGAGACAGCGAAAGTCCTGTGCTCCTGGAGACTACGTTCTAGCCAGGAGAACTTGCGGCCACTATGAGAAGTCCGAAGAGGCTGAGGGAGATCAGACCCCAGGGCCATCAGCACTTGACAGACCAAGTGACTCTCAGCTTCCGGACTTGATGGCCTGTAGAGGGAAGACACATTTGCTCTGAGAGTGAGTTAGAGACGCAGCAGCACAGCACCCCTGCCACCTGTGTCATCAGAGCCTGAGCTGGAGAGGAGAGGGGCCAGTGAGAGCGAAGAGCGGAAGTCAATGGTCCAGGAAAGCCTTGCCATGCTGAGGCCCTGCCAGGCCCGTGTGCAGCCTGAGTGGAAAGGTGCTTGGCACATAGGGCACTGAGGGAGGGCAGTGTGCTGGGATCGAGGTACGGGCGAGAGTGGTGGCGCTGGAGGGCCAGCAGCAAGCAGGGCCTTGGAGGTCCTGGTCAGGGCCCAGCCCTCCACTCAGGAACTCCCAGGCCTCCTTGCAGCCCCCTAGGTCCTCAAATAGGGATCAGCTCAGTCAATGAGCCTGCAGAGGTGCTCGCAAGGTGAGGGCCCGCTGGTGTTGATTTGGAGCGACACAGACAACCCTTGCCTTGTGGCCGCTCACTACATCAAATGAAGAAAGTTGGTGTGTGACTTGGGGGCTCCGCTGAGGAGTGGCTTGATCCCAAGGGCCTTCAAATTCGTCCTCAGCACAGGCAGAGATGAACAATGGTAATCTGTGGCTCCAGCTCTACAGAGTGAGGTACAGTGGGGTGGGACAGTTACAGGTGGCAGAGGAGGGTGAGGCCAGCTGCTTGGCTCCCACTCCATTGCCTCCCTTAGTTGTTGAGTGTGGGTGATGGCTAGAGGACTGGATCTTACCCTGAAGACTCCACTAGTACCAAGCTGCTATTGTCCTGTGAGTTGTCAAAAGCAGAGGTCACAGAGGGCATCCTGCAGGAACGACCCTCAACCTCTGTGTTGTTTTTCTCCTAACTTTGAAAGCTAGGGAGAGAGGAGAGAGCTTAAAACCACACAAAACATGCTACATGAAAAGAAAATAGCCACAGAAGAAAGACAAGCAGAGCACCCAAGCGTCCTCTCCAAAGCAGCAGCCTCGAATTTCATGAAGTCTTTTGTTCCCATTATTTACTTTTATTAATCGGGTTGAGGTATCTGGTTTCCCAAGCGCTTACCCACAAGCAGGGCTCCTCCTCAGATACACCTTTGTCATCCTAAACCAGGTTGCATGTGGGACAGGTGACCTGAGAACTGCCACTTGGTCTCCGTTTTCACATTCTATTATGTAGGCCGAGGCATGCAATGAGCTAATCAGCTTGATTTATAACCCGAAACCACTCCGCCTCCCCTCCATTGTATCTGTTGCTGACGTTTATGTAACGCAGGTCCTCAGAGGCACCACGGCACGCTTTCTGCACCGCACTTTTCATTGTCCCCAACCCAAAAGGAGGTTGTTTTATTTTCATTTGAAATTCCCAATTCAAAATGAGATGACGGGAAAAAAAAAAAAAAAAGCACCAAACAAACAAAATCTCCAGAACTGGAGGCAATTTGGATTTCAGATGTTTTTAGAATAGGGGTGTTCAATCTGGTCAAGTCTATACAAATTTTCCGAAATCTGAAAAACTGTAAACTCTGAAGTAGCTCTGAATCCAAATGCTTCAGTTAAAGGGTTCTCACCTCACACCTTGTATTTCAGAGCCATCTTCACCATCACCATGGTCATGCTCAGGAAATGTCCAAGTAACACAGACACTAAGAAAAAAACACCGTCCTGACCCCGAGTCAGGTGCTTTTAGCATTCTAGCATTTCCAGTCCCTTACAATACCAAGAACCCTATCACATACAGAAGTGAGTGTATTTGTCTAGTTAACAAATAGGATAGCATCAAAGCCAGGCAAAAGTCCCTCCGGACAGTCCCCTCTTGATTTGCCCAACTCCCCCCCAGTGTGTCACAAAGCTCAGATTTGGCAGGTCTCTTTCCAAACGCATTGTTTTGCTCTGAACATCCATGCACCACCGATCCTTTCGCTGACATTTTGCCTTTGCCACCTGCCTATGCTCCTATAACTGGCCCATTTTCTACTGCTGTGTATGAAGTAGTTCATCGTGCTTCATGTCAGAAATTTATTGCTTTTTTTCCTGGGCCGTCTCGCTTTCAGTAGCTCTGGATCCCTCAAAGAACACAAGAATTACTGGTAGGAAAATACTTTCTTCAGTAACCAAAAACGTCTGGCACACAGAGGGGCCCCCTGAGAAATCAGGCCTCCTGGTACCCAGAATGAAGATCTGCTGCCCCACAGCTGTGCTCCACCCAGGGGGCCTCAAGCGCGGGATTCATAAAAGCAGGTAATTCCGCAGGTCCTGTAGGGGTGTGTGGGAGGCTGGGGAGTCCCGACAGAAAGAGCGGCTCCAGCCCAGATCCCCAGGCCCCATTCCTCACCGGGAAGAACCTGGTGGTCTCCAAACATGGATGGCCACCACGCTTTGTGTGGGGGGGTGCAGCACCAGACCATGGAAAACACGCTTTCCTCCCATCTCACCGGATAAAAGGGGGAGGGCAGCCAGCCTCGGGCCGCATCTTATGAGGAGGGACTGTGTTCTCAAGTCACTGGAGAAGCCGATTAAAACCTGAGCAATGAGGTGCCAGTATGGGGCGGTATGTGGGGTCTCTATCGGTTCTGAGACCCACTCCTCAGACTCCCCTGACATATCTGCAAAGGCTGCGGGACTCCCTTGCGCCCCAACCCGCCCAGCTGTCTCCTGGGTCTGTCTAGAGCTGGCTCTGTCCCTGGCCTTTCCCGGGTCTGTCCCAAGCCGGGGTCTGTCCGGCGCCAGTGTCTGTAGTAGGATCTTTCCCGGGCCTGTCCCAAGCCTCGACTTCCGAGGCTCCAAGTTTCAAGGCCCGTGTGGCGCGTCCGTTCTGGAGCAGCCCCGGCATTGTGCAGTTTCCCGGGTTCACTTTCGAAATCCGCAGGCTCTAAGGTGGCGCTACTCAAGCCAGGACACTTTTCTCAGGAGTCCCTTTCCGGATACTGCGTAGTCCCAACCCACTTTGGGAGGCCGGAGGATCCCTAACCCCGACTGCGTAGCCCTTCCTGTCCCTTGGTCTGTCCCGCCGAGTCCTGGGGCTTAGGCTTCGCTCAGGGACAACCAGAATGCGCAGGGGGACACGGGGCGGAGCAGCCTGGAGCACACTGGGCGGCGCGGCCTCAGGGACACAGCCCTGCTCTAGTCCCCACTCGTACCGTTTCCGTCTCTGCGCGGGCCAGGCGGGGCTCACAGCTGCCAAGACCAACAGGTCCCGAAAGCCCCGCAGGGACTGGGGCTCTCTGCCCCCGCCCCCGCCTAGCTCCCGCCTAGCTCCCGCCTCCTCCGCTTCCCCTCTTGTAGCCAACGTGCTGGCGGAGGGGGCGCACTGGGTCCTGCGCGGGCTCGAGGCGGGCGGGGTGTAGGGCGTGCGGGCCCGGCCAGCCCTGCGGGGGAGGCGGCCGGGACCAGACGTCGGCTCTGGGCAGCGCCTTATAAAGCCGCGCCCGCCGCCCGCCAGGCCGAGTCTCCAGCGCCGCCCCGAGCGCGGGCGCTGCAGCCTCCGGGAAGCGCGCGGCGCCGGACCAGGACGGAAGCGCAGGGACGCGGAGCCCGGACAGACCCCGGCTCAGCACGGAGCAGGGAGGACCTGGGACAGAGCTGGCTCCGGACAGACGCCGATCCTAGACAGATGCGGGACAGACGTGGGGCAGAGCCGGCTTCAAACAGACCTGCGCCCTGAGCAGTCCCCTGCTTGGGACAGACCCGGGAAAGATCCTACTATAGACACCGGCCCCGGACAGACCCCGGCTTGGGACAGACCCGGGAAAGACCGGGGACAGAGCCAGCTCCAGACAGACCCGTACCCCGGACAGACTCCGTTTTGGGACAGCCCCGGGGGAGACCCCAGTTCGGCACGACTCCTGAAGGACCACGACCCTCGCCAAACTCCAGCACCGGGCCTGGCCCCCGGCTCCAGGGCACCCGGGCCCGCGCCTCCCTCCTACAGGCTGCGGGCTGAGGGCTTCGGGCTGCGGGCTGCGGGTTGCGGGCCGCGGGGCGAGGGCGCCTCCCGGCGGCAGGGGTATGCGTGGCCCGCGGTATGGCCTCGGCTGTGTTTGAGGGCACGTCTCTGGTGAACATGTTCGTGCGCGGCTGCTGGGTGAACGGCATCCGCAGACTCATCGTCAACCGGCGCGGCGACGAGGAGGAGTTCTTCGAGATCCGCACTGAGTGGTCGGACCGCAGCGTACTCTACCTGCACCGCAGCCTCGCAGACCTGGGCCGCCTGTGGCAGCGGCTACGCGACGCCTTCCCCGAGGACCGGCCCGAGCTGGCGCGTGGGCCCCTGCGACAAGGTGCAGGCCGAGGGCCGGGGATTGGGTTGGGGAACCAGCCTGGGCGCGGCGGGGAGTAGGGGGACCGGACGAGACGCTTCTAAAGGCCCCGAAGTGGACAGGGAAACACTTCCTCCCTGGCTAGTCTGGGAGTTGGGGACCCTCAGGCCCCGTGTCCCCCAAAGAAGGGATCCGAGGTGGCGGTGCTAGGAGGACCCGGAGATGGGTGGAGCCCTCAGGAACCCACTGCTGGTGGAGGAAGGAGAGGCCATGGGGGAAGGACTCGTCCTAGGTGTCCCCTGAGACAAGCCCCTCCCAAGAAAGGTGCACTGGGCGCTCGGTCCCAGCCCTGTCCAAGCGGCAGCTGCATTCCTCGCGTCGTCCTCGGAGGCCAGTGGCTGGGGGGCGGGAGCGTGGGGACGCGTTGGTGAACAGTAAAAAGGATGTCCGAGTTGGGTCCAGCAGCTGTCTCCGCCCCCTTCCCCCGAAGGGGCGTGCCCACTTGGTTCTGGCTGGGGCTGAGCTTGGGCGCGAGGTGCCACGCAACAGCCCTCGTGCCCGCGTGGGACGGCCCAGAGTCCCCACCCAGGGACCGGAACGCATTCAGCTTTGCTTAGTTGTGGCTGCCTCTCCCTGGCCTTGTGACTGGTCGCTTGGTTCCAATCTAGGGAGACAGTGCCGGCAGAGGGGCGGGGCCTGGACAGAGGGCAGAAGCTGAGACGGGAAGAATGAGGTGGAGCGCTGGGACAGGAGGAACAGAGCTGAGTCCCCGTGTGTGGGACACAGCCCCCAAGCCTTGCTTCTGTAATCGTCTGCAAGCTGAGCCGGGTGGAGGGCTGAGCCGCCTCGTCCATGTTTCCTGATGTGTCTCACGGCTTGCGGAAGGTGTGTGCATAGTTAGCTCAGCTCTCAGGCACAGCACCTGCGAAGGCTCCCCAACCGGCCTGTGCTGAGGCCTGAGTGTGGACGACTACCCAGCTCCTCCGGGCTGCGGTGGACCTCCACGCTCAGAGTAGTTGGCGTTAATTCACGCATGGGGGCTGCTCGTTATTATGATTATTACTTGCGGTAACGGGAACTGAACCAAGGTTTTTGCATTGCGTCGCCTCCCACTTTTATTTTGAGGCAGGATCCTGCTAACCTGCTAAGCTGTCCAGGTCTGGGCTCAAACTTTCCAGTTACCTTGGTGTCCCAGAGTGTATATTTTTACTTCAATCAAAAAATCCGCAAATCAGGAAAGCGTAAGGAAGGAACAGGAGTTCATTCGATGGCTTTTTCAGAGTCAAGGCAGACCATAAACAAACTGGGCTCCCCGAGTCTCCCTCTGGCCCTGCGTCTGAGCTCTGCTGAGGCCTGAGGCAGGCAGCCTGCCTGGGATCCAGCTGCTCACCTGTGGTGCAGTGCCTGTGGCCTTATCTCTGCAAGGTCAAAGTGCACCCTCGAGTCTGGCATGGAAGCTCCTCAGAGGCGTGTTATTTTCACCAGCAGCTTCTCCTTGCAGCTGGACCAGATGTGGAGGTGCAGGTGGAGTCACCTTGCCTGGAACAAATGGAGGGGAGAGGGAGTCCCGGCTCAGCCTCTTCTGCCCAGGCGCATTTGGTGCTGGGGGGCCTCTCCAGGGATGGGCTGCAGGCAATCACACTGAGCGGCCAGAAAAAGTGACAAAAGAAATGTTTAGGAAGTTGTGGTTTCCCATGGGTGAGCGCAGGAAGGAAGGCGGTGACTGCCTCAGGTATCTCCGGAGAAACCCAGGTCAGAAATGGGGCTCACAGCTGTGGCAACCCACCTTTCGTGGTGGGTATTGGGACTGGACCTGTGGCCATGTGGGAAGGGCTCATTGGCGGCTTGCACCAGAGCAGGGTCCAGTGGGTGACAGTGAGCCCTGCTGAATGAAGTGGGGTCCTGGAGCCGGCCAGCTGACCACAAGCCCTGCCTCAATTCTGTCCTTTGCCTCTGTTTGCAGGCAAGCTGTCCTGTCCCCAGTACCACCTCGGTTTTATTCTACAGTGCTGGGGAGACCCTTCTTCCTGGGATCCTGCAAAGTGCTAGGAAATCATTTCATAAGCAAAGTATGTCATAGTAATGTAACAGAAGATTTTTACCTCATTTCCATGCAGTTATTTGCATAAAAAGATAGTCTGGCTTTGCAAATTATATCACAAACATAACCAGGCGTCCTGTCGTGCTGGTGATGCCAGCTTTTCTCAACATCACTCTCCAGTGGATCCCCATGTCTGGGTATTAACCTGTCTTGGTTGGTTATATTTGCACTCTGGTTTCACTCAAAAACTACCAGAAGATCTGGGCTCTTGGGTGTGGTGGCAGCAGGCTGGCAGCTCCCTGTGGTGTCCCACTGTGCTCTTGGGGTGACAGGGCCTGCGACCCTGCCTTGCATCTTTGAATCTGCAAGCAGATAAATGGGTGCCAGTCTCTTTTCTGCTGCCCTAAGAACAGTGTATTGGGAAAGGTGGCCTGGAGAGGATGTCGCCTCCCCCTACTACACCCATGACACACACAGTGTCCTCTTAGCAGCCCTGAGTGGGACTTGCACGTGTCCTGCTGATGCCTCTGCTGGGACTTCTAACCCCCTGTCTGGGTGAGGCACAGTGCTCTAGCTCCTTAGGACAAAGCTGGCCACAGGACTTGCCCTGCTCCTGTCCTGTTTCTCCATTCTTGGGACCGAGGTCTCTCACTGGACCCAGACACACCCACCTTTCCTTTCTTGTCCCCAGCCCTGGGGAGGAAGATCACTGCTTCCTGGGGATAGCACCCAGGGTCACTGAGGTGTTCCTTCAAGGCAGCCTGCCCTCCAGACCTGCTAGGGTTCTATCTTGGATTTAAAGTCCCTGTCTGCGGTGTCAGCGTGACTTGGAGCTTCCTGTGGACTGTGAGTCCGGTCTCCCGCCTGTTTGCAGCTCTGTCTCCTAGGTCAGAGGACTGGCCTGTGAAACATCCATAGGCAGAGTTCTCCCGTTGACTACTTGAGGCTTTTGGATTCTTTCTCTTCTTTTCTTTTCTTCTCTAGCTCCAGGGCTGTGACCCTGGAGCTGGTCTGGTCACTAGCACTGCAACTCATCAGGTGATCTTTGATTCCTGGGCTGCAGGGCCAATGTTATGGTTTCGTTCAATCAAATATCTACCGAGTGCCTACACCATGGTAGGCTCCCTTCCAGGGATACCGAAATGAATGGACCACAAGATAAATACATAAAAAGTTCCTTCAAATCCAGTCAGAGGCAAGATTGGCAAATGGCAGAGTATTCGGAAGAAATCTAAGCCAAGAAAGGAGCTGTGGTTGTGGACTGGGCAGGGTCGGCTTTTAGACAGTGTGGTCAGGCCGTCACGTGGCCTTTGAGGCTGAGACAGCCAGTGTGTATACCTGGGAAAGGGCAGCCAGTGCAAAGGCCCTGCGACTGCTCTGTTCCTGATGAGCCTGAGCAATGAGGAGCCTCAGGGGCTGCAGCAAGGAGCACTGGCCAGCGAGGGAGACACAGAGGCCGGCGCTGGTCGGTCTTGGGCTCCTGCCTGGAAGTGGCTCATCATAACGGCTCCGAGCCAAGGGTTGTTCTGATCTCAGCTGGACACTGGTGTGGTGCTAAGACAGACTGGAGCAGAGCAAGGGGTAGCAGAGCTTGGAGAGAGGGAGCTGGACCCTAGTGAGGCTGGCAGGGAGAGGGCAGCCCTCATCTGGGAGTGAGCGGGAGTTTCCATCCTGAGGCATGGGTTGCCTTGGGCACCAGTAGTGATCGATGTGTGTCCCGGGGCATTTGCTCCGTGGAGGGCCCACCATGCCAGCCTGTGCACAGGCTGGTCCTTTTTGGTCTCTGTTCCCCCGCCTGCTGACAATGACCTCCTGCATGCTGGAGGACCATCTTTCCAAGCTTGAAGTCCCTGCCACTGGAACTGCAGCCTCTCGGGTAAGACACGGATGGGACCTCCAAGTTGATCCCACGGCCCTGACACCACAGGAGAGGTGGGTCGTGTCCACGCTGTAGTAGGGGAGAAGCTGTGCTTCCCAGGACTCCCGGAGGGTGGTCCCTAGGGAAAGGACAAGGGCAGAGCCTGGGGCTGCCTTCTCGTGCATGGGAGGCTGGGTGGAGCGCCGCGCAGAGGTCCTGGTGAGCTTCAGCTCCATGCAGCCTACATGCTCTTGCTCCCTTCTGCTTTGGTTCTGTTCCTGGGTCCTCCCTGCTGCCCACCGCAGGCTCCAGTTCTGAGTTCCTCGTCCTTCTTTTCTGCATAGATGGCCTCCGGGCCCGGTTGGGGTTCGGGTTCCCTGGATTCCCAGGTCACTTTGTGCGCCCTGCCCCCAAATGTCAGAAGAGAACTTGCTTCTGCTCCCCGTTGGGACCACTGGGAACCCGCTGGCAGGCTTCGCAGTCCTGGGGCTCCCCAGCTGAGCGCCTGCAGACCCTTGCGATTCCGAGCCCGATCCTCCCCTATGTCTTCCAGAGGCAAAGGTCACTCCCTGTAAATAGCTGAGTGAGGGCAAAGCCAGAGTTCAGAGCACAGCCTGAAGGCTGGCGAGGGCATGCGTCGGTGTGGCCTGGCAGAGCCCAGCCTGTGTCTGCAGGTGCTCTGGGTTGGGACTTGGGGGCTGCAGGGTGGACTCTGTAGCAGCAGGAGCCTATGTTGTCGGGGCTACAGCTGTGCAGTTGAAGGTTGCAGCTGGAGAGAGTAGACAGGAAGTCACACCACTGTCGCTTGTTGCCACTGCTCTGGTGCAGAAGGACCTCTCTTTTGCGGTGCTGGCGCGGGGCCAGGGTCTCCTGTGTGCAGACCCCCGCTGTGCCCTCGTGCACCCAGGCCCCCTTGTGGGCGCTCTTGCTCACCTCGGGCTCCCTGGGTACAGGCAGTGGCTGCTTTCCTTGTCACCGTGGCAAAGGTGGTTCGTTCGCCACATGGCGAGCCCAAGTAGCCTGGAGAGTCCTCAGTCCACTGGGATTCTCTGCTCTCGAGGGGACGGAGGCAGCTCCAAGGCAACAGGGTCTTGGCTGTGTCCTTCCCAGGCCCTGGAAGGCCCTGACCGTCCGCCTCTAGCCAGGCCCCTTCTTATTCTGGCCCCCAAATTTGGCCATGGCCACGAACAGATGGCTGTGCTCTCGGCTCAGGTACACCCGCAAGCTTCTCTTCCTGTTTGTTTTAATCTCTGTTCTCAGTCCTGCTTTGCTGCTCAGTAGCTTAGGTGCGAGCGGGAGAAACGTGAGCAGCAGTTGGGTGGGGGAGGCCGGAGGCGGGAAGGAGCGCCTACCTCATATCCCTGGGGTGCCCTCCCCGCCCCCTGCATGAGGAAACGGAGGACACCGCAGGGGACCTTGGGAGAGAAGGGTCCACGGGCGAGGATTCTGATACTGGCTCTGTCACCTGCTAGTGGTTGTGTGGCCATTGCTGACACAGTGGCAGTGATACCGCCTGTGCGCAGGGCTGCAGTCCGTCCTGGTGAGTGGCCGCAGTGTGGGGGTGACCAGCTGGCTCGCGCTCCGCCAGCTGCCCTTGTCCAGTGTGTGCAGGGAGCCCCAAGTGAGGGACGCAGCAGCGCGAGTCCTGCCCTTCCGCCCCACCCCAGGTCAGGGGGCTCAGTGGATGGTCCCCATGGCCCTGTGGGCCCTAGAATTCAGTGCTTCATGTGGGCCACGGTGGTGTAATGGTGGAAGCCTGAGGCTAGTGCAGATGCAGTGTGGTATGGGGTGTGTTTAAATGAAAAAACAAAAAAAAGCTTCGGTCAAAGACTCATTCCTCAGCTCCCCCCCAAGCCCCTCCCCCCACGCTTACTCACTGTTCTGCCACCACCCGGAGCCGCCCAAAGTCGTCCTTGTCGAGTGTCCTCAGTTGTGTGTGGCGGCTGCTTCAGCGCCCTGGCCTGATTCCGAGGACATTCCCAAGGCTTTCTTTCCCCCGCATGACAGGATGGTGTGTCTCCATGCGCCTGTCCACCGGGTCGGCCTGGGGTGGGCTCTGGCTTCCGGCTCTTCCCCTGAACACCGTGAAAAGTAAATGTTTTGAATTGATTCAGGACATGAAAGCAACCACAGAAAAGACACGAGAGAGGACGTCCAGAGCAGCTCCGGAAGTGGTGGGCGTGACCACCGGGTCAGTGTGAGGCGGGGGTGTTCTGGAGTGTAGGACCATGGCTAGAAAATGAAAGTTCACCACATGTTTGTTTGATCACTGGGCACACATCACCCCAAGAAACTGAATTGATGATGAGTGTAGGGTTCTTGTGGCAGTCGCCTCCAGGAGACGCCCTGGGTCCCTCCCTGGGGGCACATGCTCCACTGCGGTTGGGCTTCCTGGTCTCAGTTCTCCTCACCACCACGGGTGGCCCGCTTGGCCTCCACACCCGGCACCCATCCCCTCCCCACCCTGCACCTGCTCACTTCCAGCCTCCCCTAGCCTGGAGGGCGTGGAGCCTGCTCTGTCTTGAGAGGGAGGGCCCTGCCCTCTCCCTGGCTGTGGGACCCCCAGCACCCGCCAAGAGCTCCAGAGGGGTGCTTTCAGAAAGAGACAACAGCAGAGAAGCTGGCTAGCAGCCCCTCCCTCTCTGCAGGCCGACTGGCTGCCTTTCTGCAAATGTGAAGTCTGAATTGGGGGTGGGTAATTGTGCTTCTAGTGCTGAGAACGATGAAGAGGCCCAAAGAAGAAGGAGAGAGGGAAGGAAGAACAGAGAGAGTCCAGGGCTTCAGGGAGCTCGAGCTGTTTCCCCACTCGGAGAAAATGACTTCCTTCCCCAGGAAGCCCCGCTCTGGCAGGAAGGAGGGCGGAAGGGAGAGAAAGAGGGAGGGAAGGAGTGACAGAGGAAGGGAGGAAGGCAGACGGAAGGACAGACGGACAGACGGCCTCCTAGGTTCCCCTTCTGGGTCCGAGGCAAGTCTGACCACCTCTCTCTGCTGTGCCTTCCTCCTGCAGGCAGCCCTGTCCTCCAAGAGGTACAGCGAAGTGAGCCAGGCAGTGAGGACTGATCGATTCCCCAGCTGATAAAGTTTTGGATGCTTTCCTCGCGAGGATTTTCACACAGGGCCACATTGCAAGTGGCGCTGAACTGCTTCTCCTCCACATAGTGAACACGCCGCCCAGACCGCAGCTCGCACGGAGCTCGCGGCACAGGCTCTGTCTCCTCCGGTGGGCCCTGCTGGTGCAGTGCTGGTCCACTGAGCCAAAGCCCTGGCTACGTCCCCCTCCCTGGGTGAAGCTTGAGCCCAGCCCCAAGCACGCAGCTCTCTGGGGAGCAGGCGGTGCCCGAGCTGAGGGCTTGGCCAGTGGCCGTGTGCTCTTGTGAAGCCTCCAGGGGCTGCATTCACTGTGCAGAGTCCGAAGCTTCCCTTGCCCGCGGAGGACGGGCCCTGTCGCAATTTCACAGTTCCAGCAGCGCAGAGCCCTCTCCTCAGTCCAGGCCCAAGTCCTACCTCTGGGGCAGCTTCGAAGCTGGAATCCCAAACCTCTATTCAGAAGGGTGGGGCTTTGTGCCCCAACTTCTGTGACCAGGAAACTGCTGTCATGCTTTTGCTTGTTGTTGATCTTGTCTGTTTTAGACAGGGCTTTGCTGTTCAGGTCAGGTTGGCTCTGAACTCATTTGTCACCCAGGCTGGACTTGAACTCACAGGGGCTCTCCGGCCTCAGCCTCTCTAGTGCTGGGATTGCACAGGTGCGCTGCCACATCTGGCCATTTATTTTTTCTCTGGCTGTCAGATCGCTGTTTGGTTTCAAGTCCAAGAATAAACAAACTTTGCATTTGCAAAAAGCAGCTAACCCTGAAACTGGTAGAAGCATGTATTGTGCTCTCAGATTTCAATAATAAAGTCACATAGAAAGACAGGGATCCCTGTGCTCCTCCGGGCTGATATTTGGCTCTGAAATATATGTCACTGGCCTGCTTAATTAATATATGAGAGTGCTAGTAGTTTCTGTTTCAAGTTTTTTTAGCTGTTGGGTTTCAATCTGGTTGTCTCATGTCAAGTTGTGTGCAGTGGAACAAAAAAAAAATTGAGGTTATATTGCTGATTCTGCTTCATCAGAAATTAGAACATTTCCAGCAGTCACCAAGTCCTCTACGTCAACTTCTTTAGACATGGGTGGTGGACAATTAATCCTGCGGCCTGTGAGGGTCTGGCACCAAATTCTCCTGCGGAGTTCTTCTGCCCCCTGCTGGCACATGTTGGAACAACACCCGCCTAATCGCCTTGATTTCATTCCGTTGCGCCTGTGTGAATCACAGCAGTATTTACTGTTAGGCAAGAGTCACAGGTTAATCCCATTAACGGTATTTGGAATATAAATTTAAAAGCTTCAAATGGTCCCAAATGATTGCGTTTAAACAGAGTTTTGAAAATAAGATTTTTAAATGTCACTGTATGAACACTGTATGACATTTAGAGAAGCCATGCTAGCTATTAAGAGAGCCCCAAGTCTTGAGTCACAAGGGAAAAGGCACCACGGGTGGGGTAGGAAGACTAAACTCAGGACTAGTGTTTAGGGTCGCTGTGCTTACAGGACTCGGCCTTCCTGCTGTCTGTCCTTGAAGAACATAGAACCTCAGCATCTCTAATGTGGTTCCGCCCAGAGCCCCACCCGCGGTGCTGTCCTTGGAGGCTCAGGGTTTGGGGCACTGAGGGAGCTGTGTGAGCTCCCTGCCCCCGGCTGTGGGACTGAGAAACCCCTAGGCGAGACAGCCGGGGGGCTGCAGGAGATGTGTCTTTGTTTCCACGCTCAGCCCTGGAGGACAGGCTTTCCTAAGAGCGTTCACCGCACGTTGAATACACTCACTCTTTTGGTGGGAAATACTTTTAAAATGGATAGAAAGGAGAGCAAAGGTGGTGGAATCTGTCCCCTTGTGGCCAGTTGTGACCATTCTGGGGCAGGGGACTGTGCCCGCGGTCACTCAGGCTCCCTGGAGAAAGGACACACTTAGGAAGAGCGATCCAGGTTGCCAGCTTGATTGTCACCCAGCAGTGGGGTGGGGAGTGAAGTTAGGGGCCCAAGCTAACGGGGCACAGAATGGCACACCTGTAACTACAGCGCTCTGAGAAACTGAAGCAGTAGGGTCGTGAGTTCAAGGTCAGCCAGGCCCAGTAAGTGATTAGCAAGACCGTGTCTCAAAATAAAGACTGGTGATCGAATTCAGGACCTTGGCAGTGAGCTCCATCCCAGCGCCATACACACACACACACACACACACACACACACACTGCTCCCAAGCAGAAGCTCAGAGCTTCCAGCACCAGTCACCTGCCCTTTCCAGCCTGGTCCCTTCCCCGTCCAGCCTCCCCAGCCTCCCCAGGTTAGCTGGCCTGTGTGGCTACTCTGCTGAGGAGAATCCCTGGCTGTCATGCAGACAGGGAACACGCAGCTACAGCAGTCTGGATCCACACATTTCCAGGGGTGCAGCCATATCACAGGGCACAGTGGCCTCCAGGTGGCCTCACCCTCTCGCAGCTCCCAGCTGGGCAAGAATCTCCCAGGAACGGCTGTGGCCCCCCCCTCGGGGCGTGCGACCCGCAGGCCAGCAGGACCATTTCTCACTGTTGCCATGGGTGTGGGGGATCCCAGCAAGGGGCTGTGACGGTGGGCTGGGGTCCAGTCCTGGAGCGTCCACTGGTGCAGCCGAAATGCGCTGCTTCCAGAGCTCTGACGGAGCACTCATGTTTTTCATCCTGAAAACTGGGGCACCGAGAAAACAAATTACAGGCTGCGCGGTTGCCTTGGAACAGCAGAGGAGCACGCGCGAGTCTTCAGTCTGTCCTTCCTGGCTGTTACCATGGCTCCTGGGTACCCCAAATTCGCATATGCACAGCCTGTGTCTGGTTCGTGAACTCGGGCCACGCTCTGGGGCCTGGAGCAAAGGGCCTGTACCTCACTGTGTGTCCCCCTTGAGTTTGTAAAAGCCCAAAAAAGGGAATCAAGGATGTAAGTAATCTATGTCATCAAGGGGAACTCCCCAGAACTGTAAAACTCATAAATACCTTCAAGTTATTGCCTTTTTTTTTTTTAAATAAAGTCAGGGTAGACATGCCATGGACACTACTGGCTACAGAAGAGGCTAACCTTCCTGTAAAGTGTGCCTTTCGGACACAGAGGGAGACTACTGTGTCATCAGTTTGACAAACGGGAAGGCCAGTCTCCTAGCTGCCATAACAGGGAGGATGAAAGGGTTTGCCGGTCTTAGAATAAAGAAGCGCTTTGTCGGAGTGAGTGGCATAATTGCTTTCCCTTTAGAAAACAGCTTTTCAGAGAATTTTGAATCGGTTCACTTTTCTTCATTACACTTCTGTGTAGCAAGGAGGGGGTCAAAGCATTGTCTTGTAGAAGAGCGGTGTTTACACACACACACACACACGCACACACACACGCCACAAGCTGTGCTATCGCTTAGAGATGTGGATGCTGTGACCTATGTGTCCTTAGGAGATGCTGCCATCCTGTGAACAGTGTGGAGTATATTTGTGCCAAGCCAGCCAGCTTTGACTTCATACTATCTACTGTCACACATGCACCATCATTTATAGCAGTGCTGTGTGTGTGTGTGTGTGTGTGTGTGTGTGTGTGTGTGTGTTACACATAAATATTTGAAATTCTGCATAAAGAATTTGGGGCTTGAGCTACATCTGTCGAGCCTGGCACTCTGGTATTTCCTATTTTTCTTTCTTTTCTCCGTTTTCCCCAATATGCAGGGGAAACATGGGGCAGGAAGGAGGAGGAAGAGGAGTGGGCGGAGGGGCAGAGTGACCCAGCTCCTTCTGGTGAGGAATGATGACGGCATTGTGCTTGGCTTGTGCAGGGCCTACACAGATGAAACCCAGGGGCAGACACTGCTTCTGGGGCTATGGGGCTGAGGGGCAGGGGCAGGATCAGACAGCCCCACGCACAAGGGAGGCAGACACCTAAACAGGGCTGGATCAGGCGAGACCTCCTGGCTTTAGGCAGTGGGGGTCCAGCTTCTGGCCTGGTCTCCAGTTGTAGAGACCCCTGCTGTGACCCAGGCTTTCAGATGTGTACACCCCTTGTGTCCCTGGAGACTGTGTGTTCTGGACCCTCTTCATTTCAATCAGATGTAAAAACTTCATCTCTTGTGTAGATCCAAACATTGAGTGGCTTGAAAACTGAACAAGGCTTTTCCTGTTTGTGGAACCAAACTAAGCCAGTACTGCTGGAAGCTAAGATTCCCTGATGGTCCGGGTCCTGGGATCGCGGCTCTGAGGTTTGATTCCTTCTCACAAGCACAGGGCTGTCTTAGGTCAGGGAACCCTTCAGAGACTGAATGCTAACCTGCAACCCAAGTTACTTATCACAGAAGGCCAACATGAAGTGAAACCTGAGCCTGGAGGTTTTAGTTTAGAAAAATCAATTCTACATCCTTTGTCTTAAAAGAAAAACAAAACAATCAACATGATTGCCACAGGCTCACCACTGCGACCAGTGTCCTCAGGAGAGCAGTGAGGTTCTGTGCCTGATCAGCAGCTTTATGTTTACATCATTCACTCGTGGGGAGGTGGAAAAGCTCCCCAAGTCGCCATGCTTTGAGCTGGGGTCTTGGAGTTTTTCCCTCAGGCCTTAGCGTGTTTTGGGATGCACAGTAAATACATTCATGGTGGGGAACTCACGCGCATGCACGGGGCAGCTCCGTTCTCCTCTGTTCCTCTCCTCCGCCACTCCCCCTTGTCTCCCACGAAGCGACTCTGATTCACAGATCCCCTGCACTGGTGTTTAAAAATCGATTTCTTTAATGCCCGCTCTAAGCCTTATAGTCAATTTCTGCCAGCTTCAGAGTTGGGTCACTGTTCGCTCTCTAGGACCTTGAGGTGCACCATTTGTTCGAGGCTGCTTCCTCTAATGTGTGTGCTCCCGGCTGTTAACGTCCCTTGTAGGACTGCTTTCTCTGTGTCCCTTGGAATGTGGGGCGTTCTGCTTGCATTGCCGTTTGACTGTGGGAATGCTTTTTATTTCTTCTCTGACTTCTTCTGTGACTCGCTGATGCTCAATAGTGTATTATTTAATCTCCAAGTGTTTGCATAGTTTCTGTGACTTTATTAGCTATTAATTTCTAGCTTCGTTCTGCAGTGATCTGATAGCACAGTATATAGGGATCATTTAAATTCTTTTGAGTATATTCAAGTATGCTTTCTGGCCTGAGACATGCCCTGTTTTGGGGACAGTTCCGTGTGCTGCTGAGAAGAGTGTGCATTACGTCGTTGGATGCAGCATTGTCAGGATACCTGTGAAGTCCACGTGTTCAGTGTGTGGTTTAACTCCGATATGTCTTTGTTGATTTTTTGGTCGAGTTTTCCTGTCTAATTGTGATAATGGAGTACTGAGGTCCTTTACCACCATGACTATGTTGCTGTCTATCTGACACTTTAAGTCCAGTAGTTTTTAAGAAATTGGGTACAGTGGCTTTCAGCACAGAAATATTTGCAATTGGTGTCTCCTGTTGAATTTCTGTCTCTCTCTCTCTCTCTCTCTCTCTTTCTCTGTCTCTTTCTGTCTCTCTCTCTGTCTCTCTCCTCTCTCTCTTTATCTCTCTCTCTTTCTCTGTCTCTCTCCCCCCCATCTCTGTCTCTCTCCTAGTTAGTACAGGATCTACAGGGTCTCACTATGTAGATGGGACTTGTAGTGAGCCTCCTGTTTTCAGCCTCCCAAGCGCTGAGATTACAGGCACACGCCACCAGGCCCTGCCTCAGGTGCCAGCTCAGCACACCCCGGGGAGCCCCCAGGAATCGAACTTGTGGCCCCTGCACCTGCCTAAGCAGGTCCTCTCATCTGCGGAGCTATTTGGCTGGCCCTGAGTTGTTCGCTTTGCCTGTTTGTGGCAGCTGCCTTCACCCCTTCTGGTGGGTTTTGGCTTGAAGTCACATATGGTGGCTGCTCCTGCTAGCCCTCGGGCGCCTGCTGAGCGGAGGTCACCATCGCCATCACCGCTCTTTTCCCTTAGCTCTGTGTGCCTATTTTGAATGAGGTGCGCCTCCTGTAGGCAATAAGTGGTTGTGTTTTGTTTTTTATTTAAGCTATTAGTTCATAATTCTCCTAAGTATTTTCTGGTTTACTAAGATCATGTATTTAAGATTCGTTGTCACAAAATGTTTCTACTTCTCTACTAATTTTTTATGCTAATTTTGCCAGTTTAAAAAAGCCTGGGTTGCCAGTTGTTTTCTTTTAGGGACGGAGTAACTTCTCCCCAGACTGTCGGCCTCTCTCTAGGGCTTGTGCTGAGAAGCCGCCTGTTGTCTGCTGAATCTGCCTGCAGAGACCACTTGCGGCTTTGCTCTGAGAGCTTTTAGGCTTCCGTCCTGCACCGAATTCCTTATGTTTTGGCTTCGACCTGTGTCGTGGGCTCTTCTGCTGAATACTTTCTTTATATTTGGAAAAATTTCTGCCCTGACTTTAGTGAATGTCTTTTGGTTCGTCTTCTCATTCTTCCTTTATTCCTGTAATTCTGTGGTTAGTCTCTTTGAGTCACCCAGCAGCTGCTGGGCCCACTTGAACTGGTCTCTTGTCACGTTCAGGGCTTTACTGAGTTTATAACCTACTACACCCACTTAGTCACCTCCTTTTGACTCTGTGTCCACACCAGTCAAGTGTGCTACCCATGCGTCCTGAGGGATTTTTCATGTCACTTATGAGTAAATTCCTTTTATCTGTTATATTAAACCCTCCGTGAGCATTTTAAACATCTTGTGCATTTGTTTATGTGCTTCTGGCTTTGTCCCTTCACACCTTCTGACCACTTGGCTTTTGGGCTCCACGCCTATTGGCTCCTCGGCTTCGGTGTCCCCCTTTTGGGGACAGATGGGCTTGGGAGGCTTCTTGTCCTCTTGCTCTGCTTTTGCACCCTGGGCACGAGAGCACGGAAACTGCGGCTGCCATGGCCTTTTCAGTGAGATTCTCCCTGTGATGTATCCTTGGTTGAGCTTTGTTTTGCTGTTCCTGCCTTTCTTCAGTCTTTTCAATATAATTTGTGAGGGTTTTCTCAGTGTCCAGCCTTTCCCAGGGGGCTCGATTTCCAGCATTGCTGGGATTGGGGGAGGTGAACTTGCGTTTTTGGGGACAGGACTTCTGCCCTGGATCCAGGAAGGCCCTCCGTCCTGGCTGACTTTCGTTCTGGGCTGCCTTTAGTTTCTCGGTAGTGTCTAGTTTTCCTGTCAGCTTTTTTCTTGATTTCTGGAGCTCTGCTTCTTTCCCTCTGCATGTAAGTGGTTGTTGTCCAGGTGTCTTGATTCAGGCCTCAGAGAGGCTGTGTTTTGCTGCTGATCTTTACTCCATCCTTCTTAACCTTCCCACTTTCTTCCCAGTCCCGGGGTTGAACCTAGGGCCTCGGTATCCGGCCTCATCCCCACACCTCTTCTTTTTAACTTTTCATTTTGGAACAAGGTCTTGCTAAGTCTGACCCAGGCTGGGCATCTTACAGTCCTCCTGCCTCAGCCTTCCGGATGCCGGGCTTACAGGCATGAGCCACCACATCTGCTGAGCTCTGGGATTTTAGGAATAAATTCCCTCACAGCTGAGCAGCCACTGGGGGCCTCTTACCACAGTGAGCTTGGGTTCCTGGACAGCGGATGAGTCCCACCCACAGTCATTTTCTCGGGCTGATTTTTCCTTCCCAACTCAGCATTTACGTGGCTCGTCTGAGTGTGGCTTCTGCTTGCTCTGGCATTGTGGTCTGGACAGCTGTGGTCATCAGAATGGTGTCTCCCCTGGGTCTTTGAGGGTGGTGGGTTCTGGGCTGCAGCCCTGCACCATCAGGGGCCTTGTGGTGCTGGCTTGGCCAAGAGCGTGTGTGGAGTGGGCCAGATGTCCCACTTGGGCTCCCATATCTCCCGGCTCCCATAGCTCTCTGCCGTTCCTAAGCACTCTTGTTTTGTGTGTGGCTTCGACCTCAACAGAAATGAAAATCAGTCTCTGGTTTGGCAAAACTTCCAGGGAGCTTTGGAGCAGGACTGTTCAGGATTTGGCTCCGTGCTCCGAGACTGAGTGAGCCCCAGAGCCCCAGATGAGGTTCTGCTTTCAGCTGTTTCAGGTTCCCACTCTCAGCACATTTTCTGAAGTACTCAATGGTCAACTAGAGAAACAATGAGTAACTTTTAGATTGCAGTTGTGAGTCTGCCTGGCTGGGAGCCTCCTTTGCCCCGAGTCTCTGCGCTGTACATGCTACCCGCTCCCTTAGTCCTGTGGCTGCCTTGGTGATGGTCCGGCTGTCACGCTGCCACGGGGCTTACATAATGCCTGTCTCACCTAACACTTTCCCTGAAGGCAGAAGTAAGGCTGGCAACCTGGATATGCCAGGGAGGAGCCCTTCACATATTTTCGCCCAAACGAAAGATGGATGTTTTCAGATAAACCAGGAAAGAAAACCGCCATATGCTGCCTTCACCAGGGTACGTGGTGAAGGAGAATCGTCTGGTTTAAACCTGTGAAGAAGGGAAATGAACTTCAGGCTTGCTTTGCTGCCTCTCGGGGCGTGAATGGCTCCAACCAGAGATGGGAAAGGCTCTACATTTTCTGTGGTTTCAGGCATTTCCCAGAGCCTCTCAAAAGGATCCCTCTCAGAGCAAGAGGAGCCTGACATTCCTGGACACTTCTTATAGAGGAGGACTTCCAGGTGGCGTCCTCGACCTGGGATACCTGTTGTGAGTTGAGTTAGGAGAGCATGTGCCTTTCTGACTGCAGCACTGATGTGTTCCAGGACTGGTGGCCATCAAGAACGCGCAGGACATAGAGACGCGGCTCAACGAGGTGGAGAGGTTGCTCAAGATGATCATCGGCATGCCCTGCAAGGTCGGTGCCAGGAGTGGGGTGGGGACGTCCACTGCTCAAAGGCTGCCACCTCCCAAGCAATAACTGGCCTGCTCACTGCCTGTCACGCAGCCTTTTGGGCAGCAGGGAAGAAGGCAGACATGATGGGGGGGGGCAGGGAGGCTTCCTGTGGCTGCAGCGGTCTTGCTTTCCCACCTGTGCACACCCCAAGCCCCATCTCCCCCACACAGGTGTGTTAGGGTCTTTCATACCTAGGGCGCTGAGGGTGGCACTCAGTGTGACAGTGGACATGTTCTAGCCATCTCACTCTTCCCTGCTGCATGGAAGCTGGGCCTGGCTTTTGGATATCGTCTGGCTGAAAAGGGGGGAGGTGGCAGCTGAGGCCCTAGGCCTAAGGGAACTTGCAGAAAGTCTGTGCGGCTGAAGGACACGGTGAAGCTTTGCAAGTCGCTCTTTGGCGTGGTGGCTCAGGGAACTGTGGGTGGGGGGCTTGTGGGCTGTGGCTCCCATGAGTAGATTTCTGGGCTAGGCCATGAAGAAGGGCCAGGACTCTCTTCCTCTCAGCTTCTCTGTCTGGATGGGGTGAACAGGGAGCGTGGGTGCAGCTCTCGGTTTATCCTGAAGGAATGGGAGGAGGGTGCAAACGCTGCACCCTCACAGATCCCAAGCACTAGCCGTTGTTTCCTTAAACCCTGCCCCATCCCGTGGGGCTGCCCGCGACCGTCAGTAAACACCCAGGGGCAGCAGTGACCAAGGCCTATGGTGTGCTCCCTCATCAAAACCTGGGAGGGGACAGGGGGTCACAGAGGAGGCTGGGTTCTGCTCTGGCCAGCCAGGCAGGAAGGGCCGACTCCAGAAACTTCTGTCTTGGTAATTAGTGCTTTTCTTCCCAGTACTCGAGGTCGGAAGTGGTGCTCACTTTCTTTGAAAGATCACCCCTGGACCAGGTGTTAAAAAATGACAATGTACATAAAATTCAGCCCAGCTTTCAAAGTCCTGTCAGAATATCAGGTAAGAGTTGTGCGGGTGTGCAGGACAGGTACTGTCGCTGTGGGTGGGTTCTTCCTGGTAGGTCACGCCTTGTACACTGGGGCCCCACAAAGACAGTTTATGACGCAAATCGTGGGTGAGAAGCTGCTTCTCAGTTATATTAGCCCATGTGTTTTCCGTCTCTGTGGGCAGGCAGCTCATGGGCTCTGTCTCCAAAGGGACACATTTCGGAGGCCGATTGAGCTTGCGTAAGACATAGTGCCACACTGGTGAGTTCCTGCCCTCTGACCTGAATGGGTGGGGGGTCCTCGCTCCACGTCCTATGCTCTGTTTTGCTTCATTTTGAGCCACTTGGAGCAAATGAGAGGGCAGGCAGGACCTGGAGAGAGTAGTACCAGTGTCCTAGAGCAGCTGGGCTGTTGCTTCGGGGTGACCCGGAGCCCCCCAGCGGAGGGGACAGAAAGACTGTGTGGAACTCTCTAGAGAGTGAGTCCTTGGGAGCAGCAGTTGGCAGTGTCCCTGCCTCTGTCTTCCGGTCCTATGTTAGCCCCAAGCACCCTGCACTTGTGGGCCGGCCGTGTCTGTTCTGAAGGAAACGAGAGGAAATGCAAAGCAGTGGCAGAGACCCACGATGGGGCCCCAGGCACTTTCTTCCTGTTTCTCTGCAAGGACCAAGGGCCAGGTGGTGCCTGCTGCTGTTCTGAACCTCTGTGGACTCCAGGCCTAGGGAGGTGGGGCTTTGAGCTCCTTGTGCTGATCCAGACCCCAGGCGGTGGGTGGGCTGTCGTGTCAGGCCCTGGGGACGTTTTGAACCATGCATCCAGAGAAGCAGGCTGGGGTGGGGAGTGCTGGGAGGAAGAGGCAGCTGCCTCAGGCATGGGCAGGCCTCAGGGGTGGGCTGTCATGGGCCACCGGCGAGTGTGACTGTGGACAGCTTTGGTGGGCACAGAGTTCTCCGCACACGCGGCGTCTGCAGCCTGTGCCCAGCCTGGGTCGGGAGCTGGGGACAGAGTGAAGGCAGCCGTGGTGCTCTGTTCTTTCTGTCCTCTGGGCCTCTCTGCTAACCCGCAGGCTGGGCCCCCACTTGATGCCTCACTTAGCATGGAGTGAGGAGAGGCAGGACACGGGGCTTCAGAGACTCTGTGGGATTGAGCAGGAGTCCCCATCATCCTGGGCTTGGCAGAGCCTGGCCCAGGGCTTCTGATGTAGTCACTTCTTTTCCTGATCCTGGGCCTCCCGTGCCATGGGACACTGGCTGGCTTCAGGTGGACCCTTCCTGTCGCATTCATTTAGGAGATAGCATCCGTGCGAGGTGCACACACACCCTCCCCCACTCCTCCTGGGATGTCTTAATGCTTTCTGGAGCCGAAGTCATGTCTAGAGGACACTGGCCCTCTCTTTGGCCCCAGGTAGCACCCGCGCCCTAAATGCTCTGCCTTGTCTTCAAGACCGCTCAGTGTTCAGTCGTCCACTAGATGGCGCGAGTCGCCAGTCTTGGTGAGAAGCCTGTCTATCCTGGGGTGCGGCCAAGGCGGCCTTAGCCGTTCTTTACCCCTAGCTAACCCAAATGCCTACCAAATCCAAGAAAGCGAGCACTCCAAGGACTCCGCACTGCGGCGGTGGCCGGGTGCCTAACAGAATCGTAGATTTCAGCCTTTTGCTGGCGATGGCTGCTTGCGGGGACTGCGCGCAGCTGCAGAATCTGATCGCCCAGGTTTGAGAGGCCTGGAAAAAAAATGTAATTTTAGTTTTTATTAATCCATCCCCTGTACAACCTCTTCTTGAACATTCTATTTCTGCTAGCATGTCTTTGGAATGCATAATGATCGCGCGCGCTGTGAGGAGCTGGTCCAGGTGTACACCATGTCTTTGTACACCACCTTCCTCTCACCTGTACAGTCTCAGTCTTTGTTTTTACTACACAGGGACAGCCCAGCCAGCCAGGTCATAAAAGGAAGTGTCGCTTTGGGTTTTGTTCTGTTGCCGAAGTGTGTTAAAAATAGATGGGATTTGCGAGCGCAGGAAGCTCCACGCTGAAGGCCTCTATGGATGAGGATAAATAGCTGCCGGACCAGGAATAATTCATGCGGCGAGGGGGCGGTGGCAGGAGTCGGAGGAAAGGGGAGATGCAGTGAAGAAGTAGGAAAATCACCCGCAGGACAGTGCGCTCGCAGCCGATGCTGAAAAACTGTGGTCGGTGGGCGAAAGTTCACAACAAGCAGAATTTGCGTGGACTCAGGGCCCGTCCCCCTAGATATTTATTAAGTTTGAAGTGCAACGGTGTAGCCTGATTTTGAAGACACTTGAGAGAATGCTCTTATAAATGATGCTGCCAAGTGTCCTTAATGATGTGGGCTTAACACACTTGCATGCACACACACACACACACACATGCGCACACGCACACACACGCATGTACACTCGCGTATGCACCCACCCCAGGTACAGCACTGAGGACCTTGCTTCCGTAGGATTCCTGGTGAGATGCTTCACTTTGAGCTAATCCCTTGAAAGGTCATCTTGGAGACACCCCTTAAGACAAGTCACCCAGGCCCAGGGATGGAACTCAGCGGCATGTGCCTGCCTGATGAGTGCAAGGTTCTGAGTTCGATTCCTCTTGCCAGAACAAACAAGTCACCTGTACCCTCCACAAAGGTAGCTGTCAGGAGAGTTGAGGAGAGACGAGGGAGCCCTCGAGGGTGTGAGGGGCCTGGCCTCAACAGCTCAGTGCAGCAAGGAGTCCTGGCTTGGATCTGGAGCAGACAGAAGGGACGCGGGCAGGCAAAGGGGGAAACTGGAGGGAAGGAGGTTGGCCCTTGTCCCTGTCCGCACGGATCACTTGGACTTCATCCGGGTACCATGCAGACTCCTGTAAAGTAGTTAGAAGAGCATAAAAGCTGCTGTGGGACGTGTGGGAAATTCAGTTAGAGACGTTTGAAGAGGAGCTTCAGGGGCTCTGACTTTCTTTATGACTGTTCCTTCTGTGCTTTGCGTGTGGCACAACCCGGGCATAGTACTGACGCGAGCCCCGCGTCGCCAGTTCTCACTCTTGCCATCTCGCTTAGCCTGCATCTGGACCCTCAGGGTGGGCACCGTACTCCCCTGCCTGGATTGATAAGCCTGAGATAAATGCTCTTGTTGTCTCGCTAAGCTTTGGCCAACCACTAATTGGTGGAGGGCCTGAGCCTGCCTTGCTGAGGCAGGAGCTTTGGGATCTGGGGCTCAGCCAGGCTTCGCCCTGAGGAGTCACTGACCCCATCCCAGACTCCTCCCAGCTTGCAGAGCTCCCTGGGCTGCAGCTCCTGTGAGCGTGGGGCAGGAAGGCAGGCAGGGTTCTGAAGCCACTGAGTTTAACCAATCACAGGTCAAACACACTGGAAGCAATCTTTCCTTAGCACTGTTCCCTCAACGACACAGAGTAAGCCCTACAGAGCCACAGCGCTTACAACGCCTGGGGAATTAGACGCCACCTAGAGGCGATTTAATGAGTCCAGAACCGTGTGTATGGGCTCTGCAGATGCTGTGTCATGGTACAGAAGGGACTTGGGCATGTACAGATTGGGTATCCTAGGTGTCCAGGAGCAATGCCTCGTGCCCCCCAAGGACCATGGCTCTTAAATGGACAAGGTGTCGAGCTGGGATCGAGGACTCTGGGAGGCTCTAATGCTCACAGGAGCCAGACCATAAGTTAGTGCCACTTGGAAACTCCAAGGACAAAGGAGTCCCAGAGCCAGGGGACTCACTGTCTCACACTGTCCACCCCAGCTCTTTCAGCCACGGACAAGCCTCAAACTTCTGCCCTCTCCATCTAAGTACACACGGCTGTCACAAACATGGCTTTTTATTATTTTTATTTTTGAACGTCTGGGCTTTTGGGGGAAGAAGACACCAGTGCCTATCTAGAATCATGAAACCAAAACATGCAACTCACCTCTGGTTTAAAATGCACACTAGCCTCCTCAGGTCCTCCCAGCAGCCCAGCAGGAGACGTGGCCGGCCCTGTCTTAGGGTGAGGAGAGCTCAGCAAGGGTGGCTCGCAGGTGAGAGGTCGTGCACCGCTGCACAGTACAGCTGGTCTCAAACCCAGCTCACTCACGGCCGTCCTCCTCCTGTCCGCGCCAGCTTTCATCCCATGGGAAGGGTGCGTGTGCAGGGTACATGCAGTCCAGCCAGAGCATGCAGGGCAGAGGTGAGGCCAGCGGGCGCAGCCTCCATGGCCCACCCACCTGCCTGGCAGCGTCTAGAATGGCCCTCAGGTGCAGTGGCAGGGAGAAAGCAGATAGTGGGATGGTGGGGGGCAGGCAGGGGAAGAACTTCAAAACCCTAACTTGGACCTGTTGCTTTGGTTTTCAGAAATCATGAGGTCCAATGGATTTTGCTTGGCGAACACAGAAACCATAGTCATCGACCACAGTATACCGAACGGGAAAGACCAGCAGCAAGACGTGGACCCCACGGAGCACTTGTGAGTAGGGCCCTATGAAGGGGTCCCCTTTGCACCCACGCAGGAGCAGCCAAAGGCTGCTGAGAACCTGATTGGGTGATTTTGGGGGAGACCACGTCACTGATCTAGGAGGGGTTTTGGAGGAAATCAGCAAGCCCCTGTCCTAGGGGTGAAAGAACTGTGCACCTCCGCGCTCCCGGGGCCTGCTCTTGGCCTCTCCTTGGGCTCCCAGCAGAGCCTGAGGTGCAGCTCCCCAGGTCCTTGCCTGGGGCCTCTATGCGGACCGGTCTGGCCCTGAGGGGCTTTGTGTGGATGCGGATCCCCAGAGGAGGAGCAGGAAAGCCTTAGTGCTGTGGGGGGGCCACAGGCCGGGGACCTTAGTGGAGGACGCAGGGGAGCCCCTTCCGACCCCACTCCTCCCTGAGAGCACTCAGAACGAGGCCACACATTCTCCCCATGGGGAGATGACGAGGGCAAAGCTCTACAGTCAGCACGGACAGGCCAGGGACAGTCCTGGAGGGGCAGGGGAGCAGAGCCACTCACTGCTGTCCCCCATGCTGGTCTAGGCTGCTAGGCCTGGCCGCAGCCGTCCCTCAGGAGCCATCTGTTTGGTGCCTCGGAGGCTGTTAGGTGGCACTGCAGGCTCCCTGAACCCCCACCCCCCACCCATGAGCTGCTGCCACTGGCCTGTCTCACTGCTGTCTTCACTGTTTCAGGTTTGAGAATGGCGGCGAGTTCACCCCAGAGCTGGAGAATGGTGACGACCCCGAGGCTTATGTCACCAATCTGTCCTATTACCACCTGGTCCCCTTCGAGACGGACATTTTGGACTGAGTCTCTTCCCCGGGCCTCCCCCACCTCCGTCCTTGACTGCACGTTGTGGTGACGTCCACAGCGTGACCCTGGTCATCACAGCTGCTGCTCAGCCCTCAGCCTCCTGGGAGCCCTAGGTCCCAACGCCTTGAAGCCTAGGCATCCTGCAGGGGGAGCCACTGAGCCCCCGCTGGCCGCAGCTAGGCCTAGAGATCAGCAGCCTTGTCGCCTCTCACCACCAGAGATGGTGGCGCGGGAAGCCATTCGCCCATCTCCCGAGCGCTGTCCTCTGTCCTCTGCACAACACAGCCCACCTCGCTGCTCCCGGGACTTGCTCCCGGCCACGCTCAGAGCTTACACGGTGTGTGCTCCACCGGCTCCCTCTTGGAGCACCCCTGCTGGATAAGTGATCTGGGACCACCCAGCCACTCACAGGTCAGAGGCACAAATCGCCAAGTTCTGGACAATGCAAGAGCTGTTCAGGAATCCAGAATTTCCCGGGCGTGTGGCTTTCCTTTGGGCTTCTCGTGGGCTTTCTGGAAACCAGGCTTGGGTCACCTCAGAGGAGTTTTTCGGTAGGTCACACGCACACGGGAGAACTGAGCAGAAAGGAGAGATCACTGAGGGCCAGGTGTGCCTGCAGACTTGGCCTGAGAGTGGGAGTCCTCCGGGGAGGAAGAGCTCTCCTCCTGGCCACGAGCTTCCCAGCCCTGCGGTTCAGGGCTCCCTGCTGCAGTGTGGCGTCTGAAGCTGCTGTCTCGTGTGCCAAGTGGCATCCTGCTCTAGCGACCTCAAGGGCCAGGGACGGGAGAAAGCTCGAGGCTCCGAGTCCGTCTCGGATGCAGGGCCCAGGTCCCCACACGGTGTCTACTAATGACCAGCATTTGTCAATGTAAATAATAGTAAATTATTGAGAATTCTAATTCTTTTACACAGTCTGTTTTTAGTCTATTTTAATGAAATAAAATCTATTCCTCTGATCTATTTAACATCTTTGTGCAGAAGGGTGTGGCTTGTTTTGTGCCCTGCCCAGGCAGAGATGAGCCCCGAACGTGGACTCCCTTGGGCCTGGGTCCAGCGCTGCCCTGGTCACGTTGTTGGTTGGGAAATGTGTGCTCCTGTCCCACTTGAGGGTGTGGTCTGTCCAGCATGAGAAGGAACAGACACCTCGGGCCTTTCATCTTCCCTTCCTTGTGACTTGGGGTTTCCCGTTCTCTGCTTTCCTCCCTGGCAGGTGCAGAGACCTGTTGGGTCACCCGGCTGCAGCACACACTCTGTGGGTGTGGACTTCCTGTTCCCTCGGCCTCCTGGTTGCGTTCATCTTAATGTGCCTGATTTCTGATTTGACTGTGTTTTTTTGTTGGATTGCTTTTTAGAAGAGCTTTATTTTTTGTGCTTGATGCCAAGGACTAAACCCAAGGTTTCCAGCTTGCTAGGCAAGAGTTCTACCACTGAGCCACGTCCCCAGCCCCACTGCATCTTGATTTTTAAATTTATTTAGTGAAGCAGCTGACTGGAGTTGACCAGTTGCCTCTATTTTCTAACGCCCAAATTGGGTTCCGCATGAGGTCCCTTTAACAATGAAATTAGTCACTATGTTGGGTTCCTTCCAGCCCAAGGTTCACTGTAGCCACTTGACACCATGACTGCGGCCCCCTCAGCCTACCCCTTACTCAAATGGCATTTCCCTTTCAAGACCCAAGCTGGCCTCCCAAGGCCTCCTCTGCTCTTCCCTGGGGCTGCTTCGCCGCTCTACTCCTGCACAATGGGGCCCCTTAACAGGGTGTGCTGCCCTAGCACACATCGGAGCATTCTCTGACTTCTTCTTTTTCCCCCTGGAAACTTTGGTCTTCTAGGCCCACTTTTTCTGTCCCCATCCTAGCGAGACCTCTACGTTCTGATGAAGATTCTTTAAGCACAGCAGGATGGGGTTACCAGCACCGAGTCACTGTAGGAGGAGGCTGGGGTGCCAGGGATGGCAGCAAGTGCGGAGCTCATGCACTACACAAGGGGCTGGGAGCTCCTGCCACCGAGCTGCATGGACAGCGCTGCCTAGAAGCGTGGGATCTGTGTGGCCAGCTCCCCTAGCTTTTCAACAGAGGCTAGAAGTCTGACTTCTCATGCAAAACATTCCAATTTTAAAGCATTGGCAAGGAACAGAAAAATGACTACAAGAAACTTGGCCAAGTGAAAGAACAGCAAGTCTCCAGCCTCTACATCATCGCTTCTGGGAACCAGTACCTGAGGCCCTTGGAGCCGAGCGAAGGTTTGCATGCTTGCCCTCCCCTTTCCCAGGGGCAGCTCCTCTCCTGTGCACTGTGAGCACATGGCCTTGGTTTCTCTGGACCCTGAGGGGCCCTTGGCAGTGGTGGCCAGGACTCCCCGTTTGCTACTGACAACCCTGTGAGGGTCAGAAGCCTTGCTGACTACAAGTGCCCAGTGTGCACTTAAAATGCATTCTTTTTGGTGAATCAAATCACCTAAGTCACCTAAGCTTCCTGTTTGACAAGAGCCTTCCGCAGATGCTATTTATAGGCGAGGAACCATCCTGTCTTTGTCTGTTTTGCAAATAAATGCTGGTTCTCACTCAGGAAGTGTGCTTGAGGTGAAGCGTGCACACTGTAAACGTGAACTCGGCTCAGCCTCTGGCGGTGGCTGCAGAACCAGCACTCCCTGGCAGGTGCCCGTGTCACGGGGTGACACATTACCGCGAGTTGCCTGGTAATTGAGCTGACTGTGGACTCATTAATAAACATGTGGTGCTCACAGATAGAACGCTTATTATTAGACATCTATGCAGGGGTGGTGGCTGCTAAGTTGCCCCGAGCAGTGTGTCCTGCCCTTCACCGCTTCTCCTGGGGCCGGAGCACATTCTTGGCTCCACTGGAGAGGGCGTTCTGTCAAATCACAGCGCTTCTTTTCTTGTCTAATTGCAGCTGAAATCTCTGTCCCATGTGCATGATGTGACTGTCCCTCCTGCTGACTAGAATTCTATCCTAGGCTCATTTGTTTTAAAATGTTGATTTTATTATTTGGGGGCACGTCCAGGTGTACCGATCAGGAGGCATCTGGCATTGGAAAGGTTGTGCTGCCAGCCCCTGGGGAGCTGTGTCCAAAGCACCAGGGTGGGTCTGAAGGCAGAGGGAGTAGAGGGGATGTGAGTGGAGTCCTCACTGCAGTGTCTTGGGAAGTAACAGGCCAGGAGGACGGGCAGGCTTAGCACCAGACACGCTGAACAATTCCAGTAGGCTCTGAAAGGCAGAGCTCTCCCTGTCCCTAGGTGTCTGGGGCTTGACCCTGGGTTGCACTGATTAGGGGAAGTACAGAGTGAGAGAGGCGAGAGCCAGTCTCAGGGTGTGGGTTCTGGTTCGTCGGTGCACATGGGAAGCAAGAGTCAGGACCTGAGGCCTTTGCTATCGCTAGGAACCGGTTAAATCTGGGAGAGGCTGTCCAGCGTCAGCACGGCTCCAGGACTTTCAAACATCAAATGCACAAACAAGAATGCAGAGTTATTGTACATCCTTAGCCCTGGGAACTCCTGCTCTGTGGAGGGATCTGAGTTTATCCCCTACTGGAGACAGAGAAAACCTCATGCCACAAAATCTTCCATCAGGACCAAGGCTGCAAAGAGATATAAGCGTTTTTTTTTTGTTTTTTTTTTTGGTACAAATGGGTGATATTTTCATCAGAATGATTTCAAAGGTTTCAGCAGAAAGTATCTTTGCCATCCTATCTGTCCCCTACCTGCCACACACCAACACTGGTTAGTTTTTGATATAGTCATCAGTCCTATATAAATGCTTTCTGTCTTCGTACATGCATTTCTTAAGTAGATAATTGCTCAAACTTGATGTTTTGTTTCCAATCAAAAGATGTGAGTGTTTTAAGGGCTGGGCTGGTGCTTAGCATACCACAGCTTGGAAATGCTGAACTTTGCCCAGTTTCCAGGTAAAGCTAGACTTCCTATGCTTGCTCCTGCTTGGGGATTGGGTTGAAGATGGGCAGTGGGGGTGGTACAGGACGCTGAATCGGCCACAGGCTTGGCTTTGTTCGCGGGCTTTGGGATGGTGAATGGGGGCGCAGGTCTGTGGGCACCTCTGTGAAGCAACCTCACGGAAGGGGCCCAGTCCCGCAGTGATGCCCGTTGTTTATCTACAAAAGAAACAACTGATGCAGAAGCCCGAATAACTTGAAAGCATGGCTGGCCAGCGCTGTCACTTTCCTGGCAATTAGGAAAAGTCAAATGAGGACACGGAGTTGCGTCTGCCAGCGTAGAAGTTAGAACAGAGGGAGTTCATCGGATTAATAGCTCTGCTCTCGCTGGTGCTATCTTTGGAGGATTCACGGAAGATATTCACACACACCCAAAACATAATAAGCAAGCAATATAGAAAGAAACTGTATAAATTGTGTGATTCTCATTTTGCTGTGGGCAAGAACAGCCTTGACCCAGACAAGCGGGGGATTGATTGGACACCCTGAGTTAAAAGAAGAAAATATGGAAACGGGGGCCGTGACACTTCCCGGGCCTGCGGGCAGGTGTGGCTGAACTTCAGATGGGCCTTGCAAGGGAGGGAACTTCTGGGTCCCAGAGCAGCCTGGCTTCCCCAGAGGGCCATGCTGAAGGGCACCAGGGTCTTATTGGAGGGACCGCGTGGGCTGTCAACTGGAACAGATGCGCAAGGCTTGCTGGGTAGCCAAGTTTCTTCTCTTGCAGAGGGTGTGTAAAGCAGCCATGACTGACGGCTCTGCTCCCAGATGCAGTCTTGCCTATGCGTGTAGATGGGTCTTTCCTGCAAGTCTCAGAATGCAGGCTTCATGTCCAAAGAGAATGTGTTCATCTCATTTCCAGTAAATTGCTTGCTAACAGGGCTGGCCAGATGGTTCAGCGGTCTAAAGCACCTACTCAGGCAAGCTTGGCAACTGCAGAGACCACAGTTCAATTCCTGGCACCACAGGCTGCGCCAGCCCCACCCCCAGGGCAGGCTGAGCCGGCCATAAGTAAATAAGTAAATACTTAAAAATAAAAAAAATAAAGTTATAGGGGTTGAGAATGCAGAAAATGCAAGGTCCTGAGGTTGATGGCCTGCTATATTTAAAAAAGAAGACGGGGCTGGGGAGATAGCTCCGTGGTACAAGTGCCTGCCTAGCAAGTGCAAGGTTGTGGGTTTGAACTCTGGTCCCACAAAATAAATAAATAAATAAATAAATAAATAAATAAATAAATAAATAAATAAATAAAATTAAAAATAAATAAATAAATAAAAATAAAATTTAAAAACTTTTTTAAAAAATTAATAAAAATAAATTGCTTGCTAAGCTGTGGAGTGCAGCTCAAACGCCAGTCTTCTGTTAGTCTACTCTTTTATTGTGGCTTTAGTTTCTTTCTTGAACCGATACTGTGTGTGCATGGTGCAAATTGCAAGCATGCAAAGGGTTGCTGGGTGGAAATCAGGTCCTCCCGGTCCCTGATCCACAGCCGTTGGAGCCTTACTCGGGGACAACCATTATCACCACTTTCCTGGGCAGAACTCAAGAAACATAAATTTTGAAAGGATAGTATACTCTTTCATATACCCTGTTTTATCATTTAATGATTTGATTGAGACTATTTATAGAGCTACCTGGTCTTTCTCTTTTTTAAACCTAAGCCCATTAATTTAGCTAATTTTTATTTCCTCATAGAATCTTTTGCTTTTATCTTATAACTTTGAAAACAGATAAACCACTCATCTATCTGAAAGCATCAGTCCCCTAACTCACCATTCACTGAAGAACTACTCAGTGCCCGCTGCGGGCCAGATGCTGTCCCGTGTGCTAGGTGGTCACGGGGCGGGGGCGCCCCCTGCTAGCATGGGGGGTGGTACGGTTGAAGAGGCAAACTGTGTGCAGGACGTTTGCGGGTGCACTGTAGCACGTGGGGTAAGACGCAGGACTGAGGCAGGGGCTGTGATGTTCAGTGTGGTGGGCAGACGGCTTCGCCTGGGAAGCAGTATTTGAGCAAAGACTAAAAGGAAAGGGGGCGAGTCAGGGGGCTCCCTGGGCATGGCCACACGCAGGTGTAAAACCCGCCCTGAGGCTCTGGCTTTACTCTGAGTGGGATGGGCTCCAGCAGGAGGCTTTGTGCAGAGGAATGGCAGATAAGGGGTGTAGAAGATCATTCTGGCCACTGGGTGGGGAATGGATTTGAGGGCTAAGGGTGTCTTCATCCACTTGAGTCACTATGAACGGCTTTCGACAGGCTCATTAAAGTACAACTGAAACGTATTGCTCATAGATCCTGAGGTGGGGAAGCCAAGGATATTAGTAGACTTGATATCCGATGAGCATCTGTTCTTCCTGGGTGGCAACTTTCATGTGTCATAAAAGAGACAAAGGCTCTTTGACTTTTTTTTTTTTTTTAAATGTATTTGGTGCAGGGTCTCACTGTGCAGCTTGAACTCCTAGTGATCCTCCTGTTTTCAGCTTCCCCAGCACTGGGATTACAGGTGTGTGCCACCACACCTGGACTCAGTGGCCAGCTCTGTGTGCCCAAGGTGGGGTGACATGGCTTGTGGTGCCAGAGATTGACCCCGGGTCCTTGTGCTTGCCTAAGCAGGTACTTAGTCCGCTGAGCCATCTCCATGGCCCTGAGGCTTCCTTTGTAAAGGAAATCATCCTCTTCATCAGGGCGGTGATGCTGGCAATTGTAAGCTGTGATTGGTTGGCCTTGGATACAAAAGAAATAGATGCGAAGGTGTCTGTAGGACTCGGGATACAGAATCGTTCCATTTACTTCAACTCCACTGCCAGAAGTAGAACAGTTTTTAAAAGGAAGAGCAAAAGTTCTGTTTTCCCTGCATTAAATTTGAGAGGATTATGTTATTAATAACTACTAGGGTTTAGAGTTTAGGAGAGAGAACAAACAGTGAAGGTGGAAGTTTGGAGGTGCCATAGCAAAAGAAAAAACGTATAAAAGGCAGGGCCCTGGACTTGCTCACCATGAGAGTGGAAATAATAGAAAAGACTTCTGAAGACCGAGCCCTGAGACTCTATCAATGTAAGGGATACCAGCACGGGAATGTGAGAAGCGTATCAACTTGTCACACAGCAGAAGCTGACTGATACATGGGCTCATGTTCTTCATATGAAAGAACTCCTACAAAGAAATGGTGCAGGCACCCAAGAAATTCACAGAAAGAGGAATGAGAAGAGCCAGAACGCTCAGAGCAGGGCTGAGAGAACGCGGAATCTGGGAGGCTGCATGAAGGTGTTTGGAAGAAGCGTGGGTCTGTTGCCGTTGCTGTTTACGTACAGGAAGAAGCACTGGACGTGAGCCCAGAAGGATGCGCAGGTGAGCTCGGCGTGAGCAGCTTTGGAGTAGTGAGGGCAAAGCTGTGTGTGGAATGAAAGATACTCGGTGATAACTCTCCTTCCTGCTCCCTCCGTCCTCTGCCCACCTCTGAGAAGCTCTCCCCTCACGCAGGTAACTGCTGTTTTTAGTTGCTGATTCCTGGATTAAGAACTGTATGCAGACTAATCCTATGTACGCTCTTCTCCTCTGCTCTAGCATAGAAGTCAGCGCACTGGGCGCCTCTCTTCAGTTTGCTCACTTGCTCTTGGTTGTTCTGAGCACATTTATCTCTCTGTGCTGAGGACACTGGCTTGCCCTTGGCTGGTGCCTGCCCGGCACTCTGTTGAGGATACGGCCTGACCAGCCCACTGCGGACTGGCACGTGGACTGTCCTGAGCGTTTTATTATCATTGCCTGATGGTCCCAGAAATACTCTAGCGAGTGGCCTTTTCAAAGTATGAGTGCAGGCTATCTACAGGAAAATGATCTCCACAGTGGATTTCTGTCTCAAAGAAGGGATTATACAATTTCATAATACAGTAGATATTGCCAGACTGCCTGTCAGGGGTGCCACGTAAGGAACACAGGTCTGTGTTGAAGAAAGTATGATGGTTGGGCTGGGGAGATAGCTCAGCCGTCTACGCATCTGTCCAGCAAATGCCAGATAGGGATCTGCGTTGGATCTTCAGTACCGAGACTGGGTGTGGCGGCACATGCCTGTAATCCCAGCTCTGATGAAGCTAAGATGTGCGGATCGCTACAAGTCTGCACTGCACAGTGAGACCCTGAACCATATAAATAAATAAATATCTTATAAAAGAAAGATTGTTTCAGGTAATTCGTCTTTTCCAAATATGAAGAAAATGCCACTTCTAAGTACACAAAATTTCTCATGGATGAGAATGTATTTGTAAAGTTTCTTCTGATTAATTTTTAGGATTCTGTGGAAAAGCCAGTGAGGAATTCTCTGTACATGAAGGAAGTGAGCTCCCATATCAGCCAGGGTTTGCTGGGCAACCCAAGCCCCAAGCCTGATGGCTGGCCAGCTGTTGCCTCCCAGAGCTCTGTGGACTCAGTGTGGGGGCTGCTACGCGCGGGCTGCCACGCGCTGGTGGATGTGCCTGCCGGGCCAGGTTCGGCCGGCCTTAGCTGGGGTCTCTGAGAGCCGGCTGATGTGTGGCGCAGCACCACCGTGGCTCGCCATCCTGCACCGTGAGATCGCACCCTCTTGCTGGCTAGCCGAGGTTTTTTCCACAAGGCAACTTGTGTTCCCCGTGCCCAAGCGCTTTCCAAGTCTCTGTTCACATCGCCTTGTTGGCTTAATCGACTCACACGGCCAAGCGGAGCATTGGTGTGGCAAGACGCTGCGTGAGGGCATGGACTCAGGGAAGTAGAAATGAACTAGGGCTGGTGTCGCCGTCCGCCTCTGACAGCCCCTGAGGGCCCAGGCCCTGGCTGCTACTACACCCTTCCCCTTTACTGGTTAACAGGATGCTGCTGGGATGGGCTGATCCCAACAGTTTCAGGTCCCGCACGTGTGCGTCTGCCCAGGAAGCCCCTGTTACAGCGGTGGCAGAGCCTGTGCGTCCTGGCGGAGGGACCTGCAGAACGCAAGATCCACCTCGTTGTTGTGTTTTTAAAAACATTTTTAACTTCTCAAAGAGTTTTGCCTGTTTTCACTCAGAGAGCACATAGTGACTGGGTACCCCCTGACGTTCCAGTCAGCACGGCGGCAGGGCAGGCTCACTCTGTGGATCGCAGCTGCTCCGTGCTTCAGTGGAAGCAGACACCAAGTGGGGCTTTTGGAAATTCATGGGGCAGTGGCGATTGGCTTGAAAACATCCCCAACGACTTGACATTTTGACTCAGTGAAAGCAGTGTCCTTGACCCTGCGTCCCCAATGCAATTTGTTTTTGCTTTGTGAGTAGAGTTGACTGGACTGTCAGCCCCAGAGCCGACTGCTTTGCAGAGACTGGTCTCTGATGATGGGATTAGTCCTCTGGGTGTAGGTGGAGTGTGAGTGGCCAGGGCACTGCAGCCCCTGAGGCATGACCGCTGGTGCCATGCGACTGCTTCTAGACCTGGAAGCCAAGGGAGATCCTTGACAGGGAGCAGGAAGATGGGGAGAAAGTAGGGACCTTGCAGGAACTTCCTGGATTTCAGTGCACTGGGAAGAGAGATGCCCAAGGTTCTCTTAGTCCTAAACAGACTTTAGTTGAGATACAAAGGTACAAATCCCCACGAAAACATAGTGCATACATAGGAAAAGAAAGAAAACAAACAACATAGTGCAAAGCAGGAAGAGAGGTCCAAGGAAAAAGGGAAGAGCGGTGTCCAAGCCTCTTTGCTTCAACAAAATATGTGACACCCAAAGTGAAAGGGACGGGAGTTTATTTAGCTCACAGTTTATAGAGGTTTCAGTCTCCCATCAGCTGGCCCCAAGGCGAGTGAGTGGCGCATGGCAGAGGGGAACAGTTTCTGGAGGCCCAAAAGCAAGGAGAGAGAAAGCCAAGCCTCCTCCTGCCCCTTCTATTGTCCAAAGGTTCCCCCCTAGGTCCCAGCGTGGGAGCACGGATCAACCACAGTAGATGCAGCACCTCTGAAAAGCCCAACCGCTTTGAGCACATGGGGATTTGGGGAACGTCCAGACACAAGCCATAACAAAGAGGAAAAAGTAACTTGAGATAAATGAAGTGCAGGGACTAAGGTTCAATCCCTGGCACCCCATTTTGCACCGGCCCCACCCCCAGGTGCACTGAGCTGGCCACCAGACCAGGCATGGTGGTGCATGTCTGTAATCCCAGGGCTGAGGAGGCTGAAAACAGGAGGATCACTACGGGTCCGAGCTGCCTAGTGAGACTCTGTACCAGGTACATTATAGAATAAAAGAAAAGAAAAATGAAAAAATGATAGTGAGAAGTTGTACCAATGAGAGCTACTTGGAAGGGTGCTGAAAGGTGTTCCTCAGCCATGTGGAAGACGTTCCTGACTATTTCAGTATCTGCTTAGCCTCACAGTAGCACTAAACTCACAGCCTGAGCTGTTAATCCACTCCTACTTGAGGAGCAAGATCCACGAGCCTGGGTGGATTGTGTCCTCATGTCTGCTCTGCCCTCCGAAATGGAAATGTTGGAGCTCGGCCCCTTTGGTGTGTGATGGGAAGCCAGAGAGCCAGACGACCTGAGGTTCCTAGGACTCTGCTGGGCCCTGGGATCTTGTGAAGGGAGGGCAGAGCCCCAGCGCATCTTGCTCAGCACCCTCCCTCCAGCCCCTTCAGGGACGTGGACCGAGCGCTGAAGAGCCCTGTGCTGAGCAAGTGCCAAGGTGGTCTGAGCAGCTCACCACCTAACCCAGCACCCTGCTCGTCTGAGCAGCTCACCACCTCCCCCAGCGCCCTGCCGGGGCCCTGAGAAGCCTCTCTTTTCTCTGAGACTCTGGTTCAACCCGATCCTCAGCAATTTCTGGCAGTGTTTTTACCCCTGCTCACCAGGAAGTTTCACGCTCACCAGGGACAATAAGAAAGAATGAGGAAGTGTCCCCCTCCATCCTCCAGCCTGGCTGAGCTGTGAAGGGAACAGCGAGGGCCAGAAGGTCCCAGGTGGGCTGGAGGGTGGCAGGTAGGTGTCAGCTGCCCCTCCTCACCCTCTAGCTATGAGCTGGGTGCCCAGAGTCCCACAGTCAGCCCAGCCTCTGCCGACCTCACTGGCTCATGGGAGAGGCTGGATGTTAGGACATTGGCCCTGTCTTTGCGGAGCCCCCAGACATCTGAACAGTGGCCTTTCCTCCTTGCATCTTGTTCTGTGTGGACCCCAACCCCTGTCTTTCTCCTGCCTGGCCTTTTCTGATACTTTCCCGTTTACCCACGGCACTGCTGAGAAGGGGAGCCTGATGTGGGTGACTTGCTATGTCCTCCAGGTTGGCCTGGCACTCTCTGTGTAGTCCCATGTTTTAGGTACTTTTCTCATTGCTGGGACAAAATACTCAGTGCCCAGAAGTTAAAGGAAGAAAAGTTTATTTTACTTCATAGGGTGTTGTTGTTTCAGTCCTTGGTCACTGGTTCCAGTTGGGATGATGCAACAGAGGACCTCCCAGAGGAAGAACAGTCCACAGCAGGGCAGGCAGCAGGCAGAGCAGCTTCGCTTCTGCTTCCCCTTTTTATTTCATCCAGACTCCAAGCCTGATAGTGGGTGCCACTCCCATCATCCACACCGAGAGCTATGTCAAATGCATCAGGGTACTGAGGCACTATCACACACCCATGATCCGGTCCCTCCCACTGTGAACTCCTGAGGCTTTCGGGAGCCCCCAGATGTAGGCCAGCCACCCAGGCTAGACACACACCCACAGTCCTCCTGCCTCAGCCTCTCCAGTCTTTGAGTTTTGTTCTCTGCACCCTCTGTCTATCTGTATGCATGCGTATCTCTGCCTTTGTCTCTCTCTCACACATACAACCACACATACACACACACACACAGCTCAAGGCCCACACCCAACATTCTGGCTGTTCAGCTCTGTCACAGTGAATGAAGTAGGAGCCAGGTTTGGAGATTAATTGACTGGAGTGTCTTTGGGAAGCTCTGTTTCACCAGCCGTTTATTACCATCTCACAGGCCAAGGAAGACTTTGTCAGGTACTCTGTTATCTCCAGGAAAATGAACTGGGAACACTAACCCTGGTCAGGGCCCCAACCAAGCTAGGTGAGGGGAATTTGAGGCACAACTGCCCATTTTCCTGGGACCTGGCTGTCTCCCATCTCTGAATAGCTCCCAAACCTGCTCGGAGGGACCCAGATTTGCTATTTTCACTCCTTTTCCTGAGTTTCTTAACTAAAATGAGCCCCGGTCCTATTTTATTATTCCTTACTCACTATGAATAATTGCCACTATATTTTAGTAATGAAATAGTTATTACTATAATATTTTCTGATGTATATATATATATATATATATATATATATATATATATATATATTGATAAGTGTCACAGTTACTGTGATAAATTACAAAGGTAACCATGAAGCACAGAGCTTGTACAGTCTTTGAAGTTAAACTGACCTGGGCTCAAATCCTAGCCACACCCCTGAATAGTCCAGTAACCTGAAACCAGTCACATGATCTCTGAGCAAGTCACATGACTTCCCCAGGCCACTCACATCAGCTTTCTGAGCCAATCAAAGGGTCCCGGTTCACTTCATCAAAATTGAGGGTAACAATGTTTGTCAGTGCTGTCATGGGAATTAAATGAAATAAATAAAGCTCAAGAAAGTGTGGAGAAAATGTGGTCCATAAATGATAGATTCCGTTATTAAGTTTCTACTTTTGGCAATGTTCATTACAGTTTGGTCTGGAACAACTTACAGTTTGTGTACTTAAAAGTGAAGCAATCTGTTTGCATTTAAAAGTACAAATTTATGTTTCCATGTGAGAATAAAAGGCCCCGGCGATGCAGTGTTGGGACCATCAATTTTACACTGTGATAATGGAAAATGAACTTGTTCTTTTTTCTTCAAATCAAAGGCAGCCTTTCAGTTGACTATATTGGGAGGCCTTAATTTCTGCCTCTCAATCAATTTCTCACCAGCGTTGTACGGAGCTCATACTTGAGGGAGGATTAAGAGCATACAGGAGCATTTCCATGTTCTGAAGAGAGATTCACTTGAGATTGATACACAGGCCATCTACTGTCAAGCTTATGTTTTGCAGAAAAATGCAACGAGTAACATGACGTTGCTAATATTTGACCCCCAAAATTACAACTTGTAATTTCTGAGCTTTTTCCTTACTATCTCCAAAGAATAACAGCATTACTTAGAAAATTAACTAGCATATAATTAAAAATCAAGTCTATTTGTTTTAATGCAATCTACTACAAATAACTCAGTTTTCTCACCTCATAGGAAGGGTTACTTTTGTAGTTTATAAAAACCGAGTAGCTCATTAGCTATTTGGTTTCAACCCAAGTTTCCTTTACATGCTAACACAGTTGAAACCTAAGCATTTGGTGAAGAATGGGAAAAGCTGCCCATTTTGCAAGCAGTGAAGCTTGGCTTGCTGGTGGCGCTGCTTAATCGTTTTCATGGGTTCAGAATTACTGTGTGTTTCCCCCTTTTTTTCACTGTGTACATTCAAAGTTTCCAAAATACTTTACTATGCAAAGTGCAGATGGCCACTTGGGTCACCCGACCACACAGGGCGGAGGCTCACCCTGATGCACTCAGGCGGGGTGCACACAGCAGCGCTGTGTGGGCTCCAGCCTCGCACCGGCAGCTGTCTTATTTGTGATACGTAAGCAGAATAGAGAAAATGTTTAAATTCTTGTTATTTGTAGCTCCATTTCTATAATAAAACTAAGTATTTGAGCAGGCGGGGAGGAAAGAGAATATAAAGGACTGGGTCGATCCTTGGGCAGACTCAGCTGTTCATGGCTGGTGCAGGTGGAAACACTCAGAAGGTATCTAAGGAATAAACCCAGCAGACAGCGCGGGGGCGGGGCACAGGGAGAAGCTTGTGGGAAAGGGACATTAGGTTTGAATTTCATGAGCTTTTGTTCATCAGGGTTCAGACTCTTGGAAGAAAAACCCCTCGGCACATGTACAATTGCAGCTCCTTCGTGAGGGTTGGCTGTGCTGTCCGTAGGTCCATCCGGGGATTTTCTCTGAGGCTGCCTCATGCACATGCTCTCCCTCGCCCGGGCACTCGCATCTCACGCCGGAGCCCTGCTTCCTTTTGTCTCTAGGAAACCTGCTTTTACACTGTCCACCTACGGGAAGATCCCAAGGCTGAGTGTCACGGGCAGAGCCACCTTGGCCCTGAAAGGTGAAAACCTTGTGCAAATGGAAATCTCAGGCCAAAGGGAAGAAACTCAGATGGGGGGCCTGGGGGAAGATAGAACCCCGAGAGCGGGCAGCGCCGCATCACTCCTAGAAGCCTACCCGGAGCTGCGGTGCTGAGTTGGCCCCTGAGCATCTTGGGAAGCTGTGGCCCGTTACTAGGATCTGGCTGAGGACCAAGGGGGCTTGTTGGAAACCAGTTTCCTCCAGGATTGCACTTGCCTGTGGACAAGCGGCACTTAGAAAGCCGTCGCTCCCTTGCCACGTTTCCAGAGAGCAGCTGGTGCAGCGTTTTAGGGGAGCAGTGGTATTCTAACTGATGGAAAGCTACCCCAAGGCCGCCACAGGAGTCATGAGCTCAAAAGTGGGCTCCTTCCATTTATCGAATAGTAAGTGGGGAGTGCCCGGCCCAGTGCTGGGGCCCAGTAATCGTTCTGTTGGTCCCAAGCACGAAGCCCACTCACCCTCCTAGTATTAAAGCCCTAGCAGTGTTTGCTGCTCTCTGGAGTGAAGACCCTGAAATTCAGGTGAGGTTGCCGGACCGAGATCCAGGAAGCCCAAGCCCCACCCAGCGGAAGGCACCGCTGGACCCCGGGGGCTGGCCATGAGGTGAGAGTGGGGGGGTGGTGGCCCGTGGCTTTGCCACCCCCACCACCCAGCGGGACCAGCTCTGCGAGTGAGAGGTTTCTGCTTTCTGTTCCCTGCCTTTGTCAAAGAATTATTCACACGGCATGGAAAAGCCTACAGCTGCAGGCCTTCACAGTCCTAGGTCACGTGAACTTTATTCACATGGGCTGCTGTCATTATTCAAGTGGACAAATTGCCACGGACAGTGTGCGGTTTGCCAGTAAACTAGGAGCCCCGGGGAACAGCATTTGGCATATGGGGCAGGACCCGCTGGCCCTAACGATTTAATGGGCGCCTCTGCCTGAGCAGAGGACCTGCTCAGCCTCAACTCACCTGCTCTCGACCTCAGGGCTGCCCTCTGCAGGCGCAGTTGCGACTCCTGCTCATGCTTCCTGGACCAGAAGGGGGTACCTAGCCCGCGTGGCCTCTGGGGGCCAGGCTACGAGGGTGTCACACCACTTCCGGCTCTGCCAAGACTCCCGCAGTGTTCCCCTCCCCGAGGCCTGGTTGTCTCCCAGGACCACGCTGTCCTTGCTCCGGTTTCCAAGCAGCCTGCTCCTTTCTCACTCAGAGCCCCCCGGCTTCGAGCTTGCTCGGCACCCCGGCGGGTCTCACCAGCTCCCTTTGCAGCGGCTGCCGCCTCTGAGGCTTGCACTGTTCCTCCACAGGCCACGCCGCCGCTCTCCCAGGCCCCTTGTCCTCATTACCAGCACAGCCTTCACCCACAGGTCTGCTGGCAGTGCGCTCCGAGCTCTTGCTCTGTTGCCCTCCAGCGATGCTCACCTTGGCCTCTCCTGGGCTGCCCACTCCCATGCCACACCAGGGACTGAGACAGGCGCGTGTACCATGCAGAGTACCAAGGCCCGTCAGGCCGCCTCAGGCTGTAGCACACTGCTGTCCCTGGCCCAGCTCCTGGCTGGTCCTAACTGCACGCCCATATGCCTGCATGCACGTGCTGCGTATGTACAGACGGGCTGCAGCTCACCACAGTCAGGACCTTTCACTTCCCGGGGATGCAGAGGTGCGGTCTGCGTGTCGAGCTGCAAGCGTGGCTCTCCGCAGGCCACGGCGCCCATCACGGCTCTGGGCTGAGTGGTGAGCCGCAACTCCTGTCGGCCCCGCCGCCCCCAGGAAGCAATCGCTGCGCAGCGGGCTGCGTACCCAGTGAGGATGCAGGGTGGGTGGGCTGTGGGGTCCGCTCTGTTGGCTCACAACAACTCCGGCTTTCAGGGGATTTATTGGGGTGTAGCCCCCTGTAGGGCAAGACCAATGTGTACAGGTGCCGTGATTATTTGCCACTTCGGTGGACATTTAAACGCATGGCTCGGTGGCACGAAGCACACTCTCTCGGCTGTACAGCCACACCGCCACCCGGTTCCAGAGCTTCCTCATCCCCCTGAGTGGGAGCCCTGCATCCACTGAACAGTGGCTCCCTCTCCTGTTGCTCTGCCTCTGTCTTCTTGTGTGTGTGTGTGTGTGTGTGTGTGTGTGTAACTGCAGACTTCGCTGAAATAGAAGTGTACAATATCTGACATGTACACATGTAGAGGTTTGCGCTCAAACACCCTGGCACACAAATATACACATACCCCTATGCATTCACACACAGATCCAGAAACACATTCATATGATGACATATGGTTGTGTACATACATACAGACACACACACACACACACACACACACACACACACACACATCCAGCAGGTGTGTTACCAGAATGCCTCTGTGTCTCTTTAATTTAGCAAAGTCAGGAGCCAGCAGGAGGGGGCAGGATTCTTTCTCTCTGCAGCTGGGGGAGGTAGGTGGCCCCAGGATGGGTGGGAGGGCATCTGCCTGCCTGTTCTGCTGTCCAGACAGTGGAGCTCAGATGAGCCCAGCCCATGGAACGGAGACACCGGGAATGCATGGCGCACGCCTTGCTGTGAGCTGGGGAGAGGGAGTCAGCCTCCAGCCATGCTTGGGAGACAGGATGCAGACAGCCTGGGCTTCCTCCCGAAGGAGAGGGCCTGCAGGCATGGCCTTGTCAGCAGAGTGGGCAGGTGCCACTGTGGTCAGGGGAGGCTCCAGCAGATCAGAGGGCATCAGACGCCATTTCATCCTGGCTCTGTTCTCTCCTGGATAGCCTCCCTGGGGCCTCCGTCCTTCACATCTCAGCTCACTGAAACCAGAACCAGTGCCTCCTGAGGTTGCGCTCTGTGCCACCAGCTTTACATCTTCTCATTTCGTCCTCCAAAACAATGCCATGAGCTGGGCAGTGTTGTTATCACCCTCACTTATCCATTTTCATTTTGGATGAGGAAGATTCAGCCATAAATCTGCACACTCACGGTCACGAGCTCCGGCCTTGGTCTGCTGACCCTGTTGTGCTGCCAGGCGAGCGAGCAGCCTGGGACCCAGGGGGTCGGCGCTGCATGCATGTGGCAGGGCTTCTCTTTGCTGCACAAGTTCTGATAGCCAGAGGAGGCGGCTTCCCGCGGGACACACAGCCACACCTCCTTCTTCAGAATGCCTCTTCCCAAGCCTGCTGCCACACCCTTGGCGGAGCCATTCCTCTTGTACCCTCTTCCACTCTAGCACTGATTCTCTGGCATCAGCTGGGTACTCTGATTCAATTCAGTTCTGGTATTATCTACCCAAAGTTAGTGCAGGTCCTACCACATAACACAAGGGCCACAGACTCAGAAAGACTGTGATCCCTTCAGATGCTGGGCGTACCACAGGCCCTGGGTGCTTCTACCTGACTTGGGTTCCCACAGCTCCCTATGGCCTGCCAATTCACCAAGTGCCTCACAGAACTCAGAAAGATTCTGCACTACAGTGGTCTCATGCAGGGTTCTGATGAAGCCCACCTCTATCTGAAACAATGGAGCTAGCCAGGCATGCATAGAACGCTCTGAAACTGCGAGTCAGAGTTTTTCTCCTTTTAAGTTGATTCTCTCTAATATATTACCGCAGAGATGGAAATCTAATGCAGCACCACTGAGTAAGCTTCTCAGAACGCTTTCTCAGTGACTGCCCCCCCCCACCGTCCCACACTGGGCAGCCAGTGTCTGTCCTCTGCTTGACCCCTGACTTCTTCTAGTGTCCATCCCTGCTTTCTGTTGACCCACTGACTCTCTCCTGCCAGAGGGTGTCGTCATGATCTCGGCTGGTGACTGTGTGACAGAAGCTCCCTGGGCAGAGCAGTGCTTTCCTGTCTCTGGAAACTGTCCCTCCAGAAGATCGTGTTCGCTGCTTCTGGTGAGCAGAGCCAAGCATCTGGTCATCTTCTAGGAAGCCACTCCAGGGCTGGGCATGCTGCAGGTATTTCTTAAATCCTGGCCCAAAGAAGGATGGAAATGTTTGATGCTACAGATCACGTCTTTCCAAGTCACCAGCCTGTCCATATTTTGTGGATCTGTGGAAAAACATAGTTTATCCCACGGGAAAAGTTAAGTCCTTTGTGTGAATCCACAGCCTTGGTCTGAGCTGTGTGTTCTCTCTCTTTGGATGCTCTCTCCGAGATAAGCAGAGTCCATTGTTCACTGACACTAGGAGCCAGCTATAAACACGTGCATCTTATTTGAGGGGAAATCCTTCTGCAGAGATTCATGGGGACCGAGAACCCCAGTGCAAAGAAGCCTCTGCACAGCAGGGGAATTCTACATACAGCTCCATCCTCCCAGGCTGCTGCTACTACTGAGAAAAGACCAGACCTCCCATCGCTCTCCTTGCTCATGATTCTGTGACCCACAGTGGTGCACTGATGAAATGACGCAGAAGCCATCTGGGGACTGGTGATGGGCCACCACTGGCTGCACAGGGAGGAAGGTCTTGACCCAGAATGTGGGCAGCAGCCTAGATCCTTACAGCTAGCTCTTTCCTCTTCCTTATTTCATCAAAGCTACAAGTTCTGCCTCGTCTTAAAGAAATTTTCTAGTCTAAAATCATTTTCAACTCACAGAAACACTGCAAAAATAGGCCAGAGCATTCCTGGTCATCCTTTGCCCCATGCCCTCAAGTTATCATCTGTGTAATGGGAGTTAGATGACCGAAACTCTGGCAGAAATTAGCGCCCGACACCGCAGGATAAAGCTATGGTGCTTACCCTCTTCCTGGTTTTCCCTCGGATGCCCTTATTTTGGCTCCAGGATCCAATGCAAGACCCCACTTTGTATTCAGTCAGCGGGGCTCCTCGGTCTTCTCCAGTCCATGTTGGCGTCTCAGTCACAGCCTGCCTCACGTGACTTCGATGCTGCTTACAAATGCTGATGTTGCAGCTTAGATCTAGGTGCCCCCCCACCCCGAGACTCATGGGAAGGTATGGGCCCTAATGCATTTTGCTCCCAGCACCTTTTTCCCTCCTTCCTTCCTTCCCTCCCCCCTTCCTTCGTTCCTTCCTTCCTTTCTTCTTTACTTGCTTTCTGTGTCTCTATCTAGCCATCATACTCTATGTGGAAAAACTATGAGCTCATACCAACATGTCCTGCAAACCCAATGCAATAAGGGCTATTCTACCCTTTCTCCTCTCTTTATTTACAATCCCTTGAAAAAGTATTATTTTCATGACTGATCTATATTGTTTCTTCTTCCTCTGTCATAGTTTATCTTTTGTTTATACTGGTTAAATACGGCCCAGTCATTTCCTCTGTAAGCGCTTATTGCCTCTATATTTTTAAGAGCTTGGAGTCACAATATCGCAGAATTCAACTTTATGATGTACATATAAGACATATCAAAGTGTTCTTCACAGCCTCTTTTTTGTGCATATTTTGCCCTACAATTACGTTTTATAACACAAAGATGAAAAGGATGAGAAAGCTGAGCTCACGCAGCAGGCCGGCTCTTTCCATCCCTGCTCTGCTCTTCTCATTCTTACTTAACCTGCCCGCAAGTGTAGCACTGAGGTGTAATTTGCTTAGACTTTAAATCCCACTTGTGACCTCCCAAAATCAGCCCAGACAAACATGGGCAGGACAGGCAGTGTCCTCGGGGCTCAGACCGGAGACAGCAGAATAAACTGCCAAAGAGAGCCTCTCTTTTGAGCCTAGAAATTTATCTTAAGAACTTTTCAGGCTAAAGGAAATAAAACATTATATGTAACATAAAGAAAACTATCATGATTACTTTTTAGTCGTTGCTGGGACAAGTACCTGACACTCAAAATGAAGAAAGAGAAGGTTTATTTAGTTTATAGTTACTGGAGGTTTCAGTCCATATGCAGCTGGCCCACGGCTGAGTGGAACAGGGCAGGGGGCATCCAGTTCAGGGCAGTGGAACAGCAACAATCACGACAGAGGCAAATGCCCAACCAGGGCAGCAGAGAGCAACAGCGCTAGTCTCTCTTTATATTACATTCAGGCTCTCCGCCTCAGCCTATCCGCCTTAGGCCACACCCATAATCCCAGAAGTACTCAGACCCATGATCCCATCAGTACTAAAACATGTAATCCCAGTGACTCATGAGTCAAGTCCCAAACTCTAGAAGTCCCTGCCCCATGACTGCATGAGGCTTTAGGGAGACAACTAGACATAAACCGTAATAGGAACTAAATCAGAAATTCATGAGAGGGACTTTGATTTTAACACTTGGGAAGAAGACAGTTTAAAAGAATACCTGGAACTAAGCCAGTCCATGAGGCCTAGAGTCAGCAGAGTGGTGTTCTGTGCATGAACTGAGACCAGTAAAACTCTGTCCATGAGTTGTAGCATGACCAGAAAACAGGTCTCTGGCCCTGGGCTATGGAAGGAAATAAAATTCACTATGAGAAACTGGAAGCCATGACTTCTACTGAGTGCTGATACGTAGTAGAATCCTTACAGCTGCTCATGCGGCATCGAAGTCCGTAACAGAAGACTGCCCTCACTCTGAAGTCATTTTGGAGCCACTGCACAAGCATTCCCACAGGAGTCTTCAGCAGCCCAGGCTGTGCACGAGGCCTTCCCAACAGTGTTGCGCCTGGACCTGGACTCAGAGGCAGAAATTCCAAGGCAGATAAGGCACCTGGATCAAGCGGTGCTGGAATACTGGTGACTAGAGGGCGCAGCGCATGACAGACTTGTGCAAGGAGCAGGTGCGCAACAGAGAAACCCGAGCACAGGAGTGGGATACGTAAAGCAAGAAGAGGACTTCATTAAAAAAAAAAAAAAGCCATGGCCAACTAGCCAAATAGAAATTCTGTAGAAAATAACTGGTCATTGAAACAAGCTTTAATAGAGTAGCTGAGCAGCAGCCCCTCACCACTATCTGTCTCACAGTTTGACTACCGTGGACTCACTATTTCACAGGTTTTCAAAAATATTAATCTAAGTTATTTATTGCAGATTTTTTTTGCTATATTGTGGGATTTGGCAGTACACATATGTTGTTAGAATTACACATAAAATAGGTTGTAACAGTGTGTGACAAATAAATAAAATTTAGCACTATGATCGAGGAAAATAAACAGTAAGTAGAAGGTCAAACTGTAAACAACTGAGATTTTAGAGTTGAGACCCTAAAATTTATATTGGATAAACCAAATTCCAAGGAAAGTAACCTAATCAACAACAAAAGTGAATTTATGGAAAACCAAAGAAAACAAATACTTTAAAATTTATTGAAGAAAAATTCACTGAGAAATATTACTGAAGAAAATATAAGCTTCTTTATTAGCACCAATAAATGTCAAAAAAGCAAAACTATATCCTCAAAGCAGCAAAAAAGAATAGTTGGAAACCTAGACTTCTGTAACTAGGAAATCCACCATGAGAGCTCAGCATGCTAAGGCACCTGCTTTGACAAGCACAGGAACGAGGGTTCAATCCCCAGCCTTGTATGCTGTGCCTGCCCTGCCCCTGGGGTGCACTGAGCTAACAACCGAGTCTGGGCATGGCTGCACACCCCTGTAATCCCAGCAGTGGTAAGGCTGAAAAAGGGATCACTAGGAGTCTAAGCTGCCCAGGGAGATCCTGTGCCAAATACATAAATAGAGAGAGGGAGAAGGAGAGAAGGAGAGAGAGGGAGAGAGGAGAGAGAGAGAGAGAGAGAGAGACAGAGACAGAGACAGAGAGACAGAGAGAGGGACAGAGAGAATACATTAAAAACAATTAAAATCCAGGAGATCTAACTTTGGATCTCTTGCTCAGAAAACTACTGAAGGATGCACCATTGCAACACGTGGACCCTCCCTCATGATCTGCTGGGAGATTTAGCTAAAATTGGCTTTTAAGAGTTTAATTTTAACTCAGTCTTAAGGAAAAGTTAAAAAGAATAGTGACATGAGCAGGGACACAAGAAGCATCACTGAGAAGGAAGACATAGCTTTGTTGTTTTGACAACTAAGAAAAACATTAGTTAGCCTTTGTTTCATTTAAAAGATAAGTTACAAACTCATGCAAAATGTGATAACCACGAAAGAATAGAGCTTAGATGTTTAGCTTTGAATATTATAGAATATGGAAATGTAGAGATAAGAAACTAGCATCTTAAGAAGCGGAGAGCAATAAGCAAAGCCCAGGGGCAGTTGTAGTCTGTTACTTGGGGATTCCAGACAGCTGGGATTCAAGGAGGCAGATAACAGCTTATCCTGATGGCTCTTTGACTGCTGTCTCCTCTCTTGCTTGGGATGTTAATGGTTATCTCCTCCCCTCCTTGGAATCTTTTTATTTAATATTTGTGTGAGCCTAGCATTAGACAAATAGTGAAGGTCAACAGAGATTATAGTCTTTCTTAACTAAAGTAATTATGCAGGTGAGCACATTCCTTAGCCTATCTTTGGGTACTCAATAAAAGTAAGATGCTTCTGAGGGCTGGGCCTCACTTCAAGAGAGACAGATCTCAGTAGACCGACCTCTGAACTGAATTCATCGGGCTTCTCGTTGTTTCTTTTGGCAACGACATACAACGTGGAAGTAAAGATGACTTGATGAATACAAGCAGGAAGGAAGAATAAAAGAAAAGAAAAAAGTCATGGTAAATCAAAACTATAACATAAGATGGCAAATTGAGTCAAAATCCATTAGTAATACAATAAGTATAAATGGATTAAACTCATCTATGTCAATTAGAAGCTCTAAAATTAAACAGAAAACAATCTTTTCAGATAACATTTGCAGGAAACACTCCTAAAATTCAATAATTCAAAAAGACTATTACTATGTAAAGGAAAGATAATATACCAACATTAATCCCTAACAAATAGACTATAATAAGAACATTAGTAGGTCATTAATTTATGATCAAAGAAACAAAGTATGAAAGTGGACAGAGAGAGAGAGAGAGAGAGAGAGAGAGAAAGGGACTACTACACAAAGGGGAATTAATGATCTCTAAAAGATTCTAAAAGTCTGTTTCTGACTTAACAGCAGAACCTTATTCTGAGGGATGGGGGCGCTAATTGTTGGAGAAGCCCTTGTGCTGGCCTTTAGAAGTCCTACCTGGATTTTAAGTGACATGTCCCTCTCAGTATGTGTGTGGCAGGAGTGTTTCTCAGTGAACCTGTTTTACATGCACCGTTCTGATCCTCTGTCTTCACCAAGAATGAACAAGAATGGAAAATCGAGGGTCTTTCCTGCCTCCAAAACATGTTTCTGTACAGGTTCTTTGACCCAAATAGTTGAGCGCTTATATTAAATTTTATTTTGGTATCTAGATTCCTAATCCCAGTCCATAAGAAAGACTGTGATTTTCACGTTGGACTGAACTGATATGCTCAAGTGTCTGCAGTTTCTTTTTCTTTAAATCATAGCCATATGGTAAATTTCCTATTTTGTTATGGTTTTCTTTTATTGATGGGCCTACAGTGGGTGTTTCTTGGACATGGCCAATTTTCATGAAAATATTTCTGGAAGAAAAAAAATTTTTTTTTAATTGGGAATCTTCTCCGAGATCTCTGCTAGCTTCCACTGGTACCACGTATTTCACTGCAGAGCCTCAAAAATGCCAGGGTAGTGTAAACAGCTTTGGGGAGAAGGTGGAGAGCCGATATCTACGGCTCTGGGTGGCCTGTGATGCCACTGAAAGCGCGGTCCACATCAGGACCACAGCTGGGCCAGTGCGTCTGTGCAGTGGGTCCGGGAATGCTTGTTGTACCTCCTGCGCCTGCCCAGCACTGCCATCCACGCTACCTGTGCTCCCCACGCACCCCTTCCCGCTGCCCACACCAAGCTCTGCCTAATAACATACTGTAGACACTGGAAAAGACTTCCTAGGAAGCTCCCCATCTAAAAATAGTTTCATTACATTTCTTTGCAGTGAACCCATGCATGACCTCTTTTATGAGGGTCTCTCTTCAGGCCTTGCGGCATAATTTTAAATTTCCCGTGTCTACTTATGAAGATAAAGACGGTTTTTTTTCTGCTCTTTGTTCCAAGTCTTAGTTTTGTTTCTCACACTGTGTTTGTGCTTGAAGAAAATTTACCGCTCAGCTGTTGCCATGGCAACTGGGGAGCTATCTTAGCAGAACGAATCTATGACACGTAAATAAATGAATGAGGATGAATATGATGTATGGTAACTCTATCCATCTTATCTCTTACTGGCAATTTGTCCTATTAAAAGCCATTGTGATTATTTTAAAAGTTGTTGGCACACTGAATCACAGGAAACTTCCATTCATTCAGGAATCTCCCAGATTCCAGTGCTGTGGTGAAGTAAGCATAGGTATTTATTGCTATTTCTCATGCTCGTCAGCTAACTTCCTAGGTGGCCCTGTCCTGCGAGGGACACCTTCATGTACTTTCCCAGCTTGTGGTGCCAGGGTTGTTCTTTGCAATGCGCCAATGTGATGTGGCATTAGGGTTGCAATGTCACCTCTGTATTAAGTCCTTAGGAGACTGTGGCTTCCGTCTCTCAGCTCCCTCTCTGTGGGAAGCCAGCTGCTGTAGGAGGATTCTCAGGCAGTCAGCGAGAGGTTAACATGACCAAGAGCCGAGATCTCTGGCCAGTAATGCATGTAGCAACGACGTATGAGCTTGGGTGCCAATCCCCACTGCAGATCTGGAGCCATCAGTCTAGGATCCTGGGTTCCCAGGCCACTGTGGTGTGTGTGTGTGTGTGTGTGTGTGTGTGTGTGTGTGTGTGTGTGTGGTACTGGGGATTGAAATCAGGGCCTTGCACTTCTCAGGCCAGTGCTTATTTATTTCTATTTTTGTATTTAGGACGTGGTCTACAGGGCCTCACTAGGTAGACTCCTAGTGATCCTCCTGTTTATGGCTTCCCAGGTGCTGGGCTTATACACGTGCCACCGTGCCAAGTCTCACTTGCTGTCTCAGTGCCCCCTGGGGGCAGGGCTGACACAGCAGGGCCCAGGATGGAACCTGGATCCTGTTATCATAGTGTCTTAAAGCTGCTCAGTTTTAGGATAATTTCTTATGCAACAACAAAGAGCCAGTATACCATTTTAAAAGATATCTTAAAACATAATTATCACCAAGGATCAATATGTAGTCGCTGCATCCTCATCTCATGGAGTCAGAGGTTCTTCCTGAGGAATGCCACCCCCAGCTCTACCCACGCGCCCAATGGCTGCTTGGGACTTCTTCACCCTGGAAACCCTAGGGTGGGCCCTGTGCGTGGCACACCACTCACACTCAGTAACTGTGTCCTGAGTTGCTGACTTGACTGTCACTGTGTGACCCAGTCCAGGGACAGCGGGAAGCACAGCCTGAATGCCCACCAAGCTTACAGCAGGCTCTGGAAGTGGCTTTCCTAGTGGAATTCTTTGTATCATCTAGTTGCTCATTTGTCTGTTTCACAAAAGTTAATAAAAAGTAGTGAATTATTAATGCACATTACATGGATAAATCTTAAAATAACTGTGCTGAGCGAAAGAAATCATACAAAAATAATTCCATACTGTGAAAGGACATCAGTATACAATTTTAGAAAGGCAAGCCTGCCTATGATAACAAATAGCTGATCCGTGGCTGCCTAGGAAGGGGGTTAGAGAGCTGGAGAAATTACAGAGGGCCCAAGGAACATTTGGGGGTAATTACAATGCTCATTAAAATAAAAATAAAATAGGGTGTGTTATCTCGCCGCCACTGTGACGAGTGCTGAGGCAGTCAAAAGGAGGAAAGTTTTGTTGTGGCTCATTGCGGTAGTTGATACATTGTGTCAACTTGAGGAAGCTTGGCCCGATGGGCTGTGCTGGTTCCAGGCTGTGGGGGCCCCATCCTGCAGGATGCAGAGGGCCTGCCCTGGGATGCGATTGGCTCCACTCTAGGGCCTGGGTCACTCCAGAGTGACTCAGCACAAAAAGTGGAGGTTACTTATGCTCAGGATCTAGTTTGGTCCTAGATATGCCTGTAGTTTAATGAAGATATCAGTGCTTTGAAGTGCCCTAAATTAGAAAAAGTTATTGAATCTTAATTTCCAAAGATGCATGTATTATAGGCACTATTTTTTTTTTTTTAAAGGAAGGAAAGGTTTATTATTGGATAAAGTCTCAAACTATAGAAGTCCCACCCCATGACTCATGAGGCTTTTGGAGGACAACTAGACATAAACCGTAACATTCTGCCCTTGACAGCACAAAAAGTGTATAAAAAAGAGTTGAGGAAAACTGTGCGATCAGCCCAGCCCGGCCATGCCCTGGCTGCTTCCTGCCTGCCCCAGTCCCGCCCCGCTCCCTTGGAGAAGTCCTCATCTTCGTAGGAGCTTGATCTTCACAGCCACGCCACCTTGGAGGAGCTCTGCACTGGCACAGAATTTGGAAGAGAGAGGCCTGATGGATGCCATAGCTGTTGCTCCCCGGCTCTTCATTGTTTTCTGCTGCCTTGGGTCCAGCAGAGTATGAACTGAAACCTCCACAAACTGTGAGCTAAATAAACCTTTCCTTCCTTCGTTTTAAGTGTCGGGTATTTGTCCGAGCAACAAATAAAAAGTAGCTAATGGGGCCTGGCAGGATGGCTCAGTGGTCTAAAGTGCCTGCTTAGGAAAGCTTGGGCAGCTGCAGGGACCGCGGTTCGATTCCCGGCCCCACATGCTTCGCCAGTCAGGGCAGGCTGAGCCGGCCATAAAAATAAATAAACAAACAAAAGTTCTGAAACAAGAAAAAAAAAAATGCAGAATGATTCTGCTTACCTATTAAAAAATAAATAAGTAAATAAAAAGTAGCTAAGACACGCATGATTTTAGAGTTTTCAGCTCCAAGTCACTGTGCCCTGTTTCTTTGGGCCTGTGGGATCGCAAGACATTACAGCTGGAGTCCGTGGCGCAGGAAGAGTGCAGCCATGGTGGCCAGGAAGTGGAGAGATGGGAAAGGCCTGGGCCCCCAGGCAGCGGCATAACTCTTTCACTGAGAAGCCACTTCTTAAAAGGTCTCACCACCTCCCAGCAGGGCCTGGGCCCTCGCCATTCAAGATCAGAGTTTAGCAATGGTGCTAGCGGAAACTTTGTCTCTAAATGCACTGGTAGCATCCTGCTGTGGATTCCTGTTAGCTGTGGACCCTGATTTAGACCCATCTGCTGCCCAGGCGACTAATCCAGTCCTGGGAAAGCCGGGACGCACCCACCCCCAGGAACACACTGATCTTCTCACGAGGGCCGCACCACCACGAAGCAGCACCTTCCGCTCCCAGCAGCGTCACAGGGAGGAATGAGGCCTCAAGACGACTTTTGGTGAGGACCAGCCAAGTTCACACCACAGCACGATGGCTTACAAAAACACACAGAGAAAGAACTCTTCCTCCCTGGCCCTGAGTTGCTTGGCTTCTGATGGAGGCTTTCTCAGCCCAGGTCCTGTTTCTTTGTAAAGAATTTGTGTTGTGTACTTCTCAGCTGCTTAAACATGAGGCATCGCTTCTTTTTTAAACTTTATTTCTTCATTTAAAAAAATCTTTTGTTTATTTATTTGGTATAGGGTCTCACTACACAGCTTGGACTTGCAGTGATCCTCCCGCTTCAGACTCCCCATCACTGAGATTACAGATGTGCTCCACCACACCCGGTTTTGGTGGCTGGCACAGCATGTGGTACTGGGGATCGAACCTGGGTCCTTGCGCTTGCCAGGCAGGCACTTGACTGCTGAGCTATCTCTCTGGCCCCAAAGCATCACTTCTAATGGGTGCGCCCCAGGCCTCTGGACCGCCTGTCCAGGACAAATTCTAGGACCCATGTGGTGTCCCTAGGACCCTCAGTTTTGCCACATCAGTAGTGGCCCCCACCAGGCTGCCAGCTAGAACAAAAGGAAAACAAGAACTCTCACCTAGCCTCAGAGCTATTGAGCCTCTAAGTGGGAAGTTCCCCTTTGTGTTAAGTGAAATGTCTCCCCCCCCTCTGAAGAGTCTGCTTCCTTACCTGTGGGCTCTCTTGGATGAGTTCAACCAACCACAGAGTGAAAATGCTAGGGAAGGAACAGCGTCTCTGCCGGACTTACGCACAGTGCTCACATGTTGTCAGGGAGTAGAAAGCGTCTAGAGATGGTTTAGGATATCCAGGAGGCCTGTGCTTCTGCACAAGTACCGGGCCACTTTATAAAAAGTACTTGAGCATTGGAGGGTCCTGTTGTCCTCAGAGGGAGCCGGATGCCATCCTGCACAGATGTGGAGGGAAGACCACACTCTCTGTTTAGCACAGTATGGGGGGTACCAGGCCCCTCTTGCGAGTGTCCAGGAAGGTAGATATTTTTACTGACATTTCTCTTACACAAACCCCTGAGGGCTGCTCCTTCAGCGGACACTCTCGCCTCCTTCCTCTGCCCTGGGCCCCAGCGCATCCTGTATGGTGGTGCTGCGTCCTCATTTGTGGGCCAAGGCGACCCAGGTTCAAGACATGGCTCTCGGTGGCTGCAGATGAGAAGGAACCTGAGCTTTAGTTTCCCAGTGGGGAACACTGGCACAAGCGTGTGTGCACAGGAGTGGTAAGGGAGTACTATGCAGGTAAAGTAGATTTTACCCGAAACCCTCATACATAGTAAATGCCAGGTTTGATGAGCAGGTAGAGTCTGATAGGCGCCTCAACTTGGAGCTTCCTGTAGCGGGCCACAGTGTCCCACCTGCCAGCCGCTTTTTGCCTCTGCACTCAGCTCCCCCGTGTGGCAAGCGCTCCGTGCCATCTTCTTGTGATACCAGAGGGGGTTTGTTGGGGTTTCTTGTAGCTCCTCGCACCCCATTCCCAGGAGGAGCCACGCTTCCTGGTCCGGTTTCTCTTCATGGAGATGTGAAAACTACAGCAAGCAAGAACGGTGCTCACCACTATGATAAATGGTAAGTGTGTAGTATACGTGTAATCATATAAGCATATTTTACATAATTCAAAATGTTACATATAATAATAGGACATAAGTACATAGAAATATGTTCAATCCATATAATATATAGTCCATACAATATCACGTATAGTATATTTATCTTTTTGTGCTTTGGATCGCTATGTGCATTTTGGCATGGTAGCTGAAACACAAACATGCCATCATTTCTCTGATTATTTGTGCTTTACTGGTGGCTGATCAGATTTATTCTCTGAGATTGGAGCTCAAGTCCTAAGAGGGACCGTCTCACGGGCTGATGTCTCAAGCAATCAAGGACTCCTTGAGTTACCATCTGCTTGAGGAGCCTGCCAGTAGCAACACCGTCTGCAGCCCTGGCTGGTGGCTTTGAGGGTGGCTGTCCCCAGAGGGACCGCCCCACCTCGGCACCAGTCAGGGATCAGGCTCCCGACTGATCCCTGGCAAAGTTAACTGTCACACAAAGTGCCCCTTTTTGATTGGGCCCAGGGCCCTCCTCTTCTTTCCCTGTCTGAATCCTCTGATCTCCTGGAATCCTTGAATCAGAACACACCACAGCCCTTGTTTTTTTATAAAAGCTCAGTGGTTATTTGCTTAGCATGCATGAGGCCCTGGGTTTTGCAGTACAGTCATGAATGGATGAACTGATTGATTGATTGATTAATTAATATGGTGCAAATGCACATCGCTTTACCAAAATCCTGGCATAAGACCCAGATAGTTTTCTGGTATCTCATACCAAGCTTTTATTTCCAAATAAGCATGGCTCCTGATGCAGCTGATGGCTGTGTATTAATCCAGTGGGGCCGGAACTACAGCAGGAACTCAAGGAAGTGACTATCCAGCAGCTGCTTGGCAGGGTGACCTCTGTCCAGCTCAGTGCTTTGCTGTTGGGCACAGGGCCCCCGCCAGTCACAAGTGGCAGATCACTCTTTAAAAATCAGTGCTCAGAGCCGGGCGTGGTGGTGCACGCTTATAATCCCAGCACTCTGGGAGGCTGAGACAGGAGGATCAGTGCGAGTTTGAGACCAGCCTGAGCTACAAAAGTGAGCTCAAGGCCAGCCTGAACTGCAGAACAAGACCCTGTCTCAAAAAGACAAAAAAAAAAAAAAAGAAAAAAAAAATCAGTGGTCATTAGGCTCAGTGGTCACCTTAACTATGTCTAACTTGGTCTTAACTAACCAGGTATCTTAGGTGTTTGTGGCAAATACTAGATGTTCCATTCTGCTCAGATTGTCTCAAAGCCATTGTATTATCAAGACGAGTTCTGACCAGTTCAGAACACCAGGTATCCCGGTACATGATCAACAATGTATACACCAATAGCATTTGTTAAAAAAGAAATTCAGTATAAAGTGACCAGGATCTCTCTTCAACATCATGGCTTTCACCTTATAACTATACCAGCCTACTTTTTATTTGTGCAGTACCCTGGGTTGGACCCAGGGCCAACGCATGCTAAGCAAGTGCTCTGTCACTGAGCTACCTCCCAGAAGTATGGTATTTTTTATTTTGAAGCAGGCTGTTTGTGAATTGCTCACACTGGCTTTGCACTGTGTCCTCGCAGGTCAGTGCAGCTGGCTTGCAAGTGTGTGCCACTGTGCCCAGCGTGCGCCGCTCACTTCTTAGAGCTGTGGTCCTGCTGAAGCTGTTGTGCAGGCAGCCTGCCCCATCCCATCCCAGACATCACAGACGTGTTGTGTGTCTCTGTACGTCCCCGACAAGACTGAACTCCCTGCTGAACTCGTCACCGCTTTATTTACCTTCTAACCTCGTTAAGCCTGCCTTAACTTCGTAACGCTGAAGACGTTCCTTACAGCCATCCTCAGGCTGCAGCCTGGCAATGCAGTCTGCTCAGCCCAGACTCTCCGGAGCGCCTGGTCCCTTCCTCAGTTCCAGCATGGGCTTCACTCGAAGCTCCTAGCACTTCTCAGATGCTCTGTCCAGACCAAATCATTTTAGGCAGGATTTATCAGAAGAGTGGGAGAAATACAGAGGAGGAAACCTACTTAGGACTTGCTTTTGGCCAACAGAGAGGAAGCCTTGGGGAAATAGGGCTGCAAAGAGAGGTTCAGGAATGAGTGGACCATTTTGCCGCAAGTTTTAATCTGGCTCAGGATACAGAGTCACAACAGTAGTGCATACCCAGGGACTCAGAGATTCATTTCTGGGTTTTCTCCAGAGACGTAAGCTCCTTTTATAACGAGAAGAATTTCAGAGAGAAGAAAACCCTACCACTTTGGAAGTAAAACCAAACAGATTAGGAGAGAAGCAGGGCACCTTTATAATCCAAGCCAAATAATCTTGATGAAGGAGAGGACCTTGAAAAAGGAGATTAAATATGAACAAGGTCATGATGCACTGTGCGATCCTCAATCAGAACCTGGATGAGGAAAAGGACTTTGTGGGAAAGTGGATGGGACTGGAATGAAATCTGTCCTAAGGTACCAGTGCGAGCGTCTTAGTTTGAACACATGCATCCTGATGGAAGAAGATGGGCCGTAGGCAGAAACTGGATGAGGGTTACATGGAGTCTCTAAGAACTACCGTTCTAAGTTCTCTGTAAATCCAATTTTTTTTCCAAACTGAAAAGATGTTAAATACAGCTATTAAGGAAAACAGTGGAGAGATATGTCCCAGAGAGGAATATGAGAGAGTTATCACCTGTAAGGTAAGAAGCAGGCGAGGCTACTTGGCCAAGCGGAGCCATTGGTGTTACGTTTAACAGCACAGAACAATGGTGTGGTGGCGCACGCCTGTAATCCCAGCACTGGGGAAGTTAAGGCAGGAGGATCAGTGCGAGTTCGAGACCAGCGTGGGCTACAAAAGTGAGCTCAAGGCCAGCCTGAACTGCATAGCGAGGCCCTGTCTCAAAAAGACAAAAATAAAGAACAGAAACAGCGGTAGGCATGACGCGGAAAGAGCGCAGAGAAGCATAGCTGTTCCACCCCTTTGAGAGGAAGGCAGGATGGGCACTGCTGCAGGGGACAGAAGGCCAAGGGGACAAGGGGATTGTGGAAGAGCAGGGAATGCTGTGACGGGCAGCTGCTTCCCGGAGGAGGAACTTCCAACCGAGAAGGATGATCGTCCAGAAATAGTAGAGCTAAGCGGCTGCGGGTCTTCCTTGGAATCACGGGATGGACGTGTATGCTGGAAATTACATCTGCATTCTAGAGAACCACTAGCACAGGCAGTCAGGTAAATGGTCTGTGAGTGCTTCGAAGGGGAAGGGGAGGTCCCAAGCGGCCTGCAGGGGGGACTCGACCAAGATGGGGAAGCCCCGAACACTGCAGGCCCCTCCTGCACAGGTTTGAGTTGGTAGAGCGGGGCAAGGGCAGAGCCTAGTGTCCTTGGATTTAGGGAGCCTCATTACATCTAGGTGAGTACAGTGGGCCGTGATGTGGTTCATGAGCTTAGCGCCCAGGGAGCGCAGCTTTGTCTGGAGTGAGCCGTTCTTCGGTGCCCACCTTACCGTTAACCCACCCAGCGGCCAGGCTGCAGGAAGTCACCGTGCTGGCTGAGGTTGTGTTTGCTACGTGCGGTACAATCACAGCAGCAATGTTTTAACACATTGGGGTCTAATTTTCTTTTTGTTTTTCTTCTTTTCCTTTTGGGAATGGTTAACAGAAAGCAGTCCAAGAATGGTGAGTGCTTCCTGCCCTGTTCTCAGCTCTCTGTTTTCCTTTCGTTTCCTTTCCAACCCCAGTGTGCACCAACCAAACAGAAAAGCAAAATGATGTGACCGTGTAGCCGACAGATCACATGATAAAAGCACGAAATGCACAATGCATCGAATGGCGTGTAAGTCAAGGGTTGAGACTATGTACCTCATAACACTACACACTGTGGAGCTGAAGATGCTTACTGTTTGGCCTTACACAGTCCCAGTGTTACTGCGGACACAGAAGGAAGATCAGCCAAGTGGCATGTGGCCCACTGGCTCTCTACACCAGTGTCCTCACACTGTAATCACTGAGAAGCTTTAAAAAACTATGAAGGCCAAACATTACCCAGAAGGCCTGGGTCAGTCTGGGCAGGGCTCATGTACATGGTATCTGCACAGCTCCCTGTGTGGTTTTAATATGCATCCCAGGCAGAGAAGTGCTCGTGGTTCTCAAGGTGAGAGCCCCGCACCAGGGAGCTTGCTAGAAATACACATTCTAGGCCCCCTCCAAGCCTCCAGACTCAGAAGCTGTGTCTGGTGCTGTGTCTGAAGCTGGAAGGGTGGGCAAGCCAGCTGTGTTTTAAGTGTGTTTGGGCATGTGCAGTGCATGTGCAGGGCCAAGGACCACAGGTGTGCACAACTAGCCAGACCCATCCCGTGCACAGTTAGGCTTGGTATGGATGACTGTTTTCACTGTCCGTCTAACCAAACGTGAATACCTTAGGGAGAGCAGAATCCTTGCCCTGGCCCTGCTCCCTATTAGCAGAGTCCCGGCCCACCGTAGGCTCCTACGAATGTGTCTCTCTAAGTCATTACTGCTGGTATGTGTCCCCAATCTCTATACACCTACCATGTGTGACATTACTACTAGAACTACTGTGCATACCATTCCACATGCCAGGTAAGCATCCACGCACACCGAGCTGTGTGTCTGCCTTCCTCATGGGTTTCCCAGAGTGTCAACACCAAAGAGCTAGCTCAGGGACCTGAACTGTTTGCCACCGTCCTGCGGTAACAGAAATCAACACAAAAGCATTTACCTGCCAGAATTACCGGATGGCAAAAGCAGTGCGAGTTGCAAACCAGAGCTCCTTGAATACCTTGGATACCTCTCATCACCAAGCAGAAGCAGAGGGGCATTCCAGGAACACTGAGAACTGCAGGGCTGTGGAATGCCAGTGGGGCACCACTGGGCAGACCTGGGCTGGCCAATGCCAAGCACTCTGGGTGTTGGTTGGGTCCCCTGGAGAGCACAGAGCTTGGATCGAGTGTACTGGGTGCTTACTCAACAAAGAAAGGCTACCTGGAATTTTGGTTCAGCTTTGGGTAGGCCACACCAACTGTGTGGCTGGTACCGTGGGATACCTACTTGTAGACCGTCTTGCTGGCCCGTGTGGCAGCTGGCCTAGAGCAGAGCAGGGCTTCCAGGCTGTGGACTGGCCAAGAGTGGGTCTCAGGAAATAGCAGGAACCATCCCCTTCCCCCCTTTTCAATTTCAAATGGGAAAGTAGGAAGTTCCAGGAAGGACCAGGCAGAAGAGAATGTAGGAAAGTGACACTCTTAAATGCTGAGAGCTTGTATTTTTTTTTAATCTCTGATCATGACAAAAGTGATGCAATAGTGCTTTTAAAAATAATTGCTTTTCAGGGGCTGGGGAGATGGCTCCGAGGCACAAGTGCCTGCTGGGCAAGCGCAAGGTCGTGAGTTCGAACCCTGGTCCCACCAAAAAAAAAAAAAAAATTGCTTTTCATTCTTTTCAAGGGAACGGCCTGGCCAGTAATGGAGATCTAGCATCCTGTCCTATAGTCCCCGGTTCAGGCCTCCCCGCGGCCTGGTGCAGGCTGGTAGGGCTTGAAGGCTGCATTTCTGCCATGTTGGTCGTGTGTCTACCACAGGGCAATGTGTACCACTTCTGTGCAGGCATGAATACGTTTGGTAGGATAAGGGGCGAGGGTTGGGAATGGAGCCAGGGAGGTGGGAAGGCTCTACACTAAATTCTTTGTAAAATTAGAATCGAGTCTCATATTGCAGTATTTATTAGTTTTTGGTAAGCAGGAAGAGAGGATTCCAGAAGGAAATTGCTTCTGAGGGGGTTGAGACTGAGCCACAGCTTCATCCGCGGAAAGGTGAGACGCAAGGAAGAACATGGTCTGGTGGTGAAAGACGCTCAGGCAGGCACCCCTGGCACCTGAGAGTGGCTCGCCTGCTGAATGCTATGCCATCGGGCACCCGGGCCCAGAGACAGCACAGCACTCCGGGCAGGATCCTACAGGAGTCAGATCCTGGCCTGACTACTCAAAAGCTGGCTTCCCTTCCTTTCCGCTCCCAGGGTAAAGTAGAGATGCATTCGAAATCTTCCATCTTCTTAATCTAAACACCAAGAGCTGTGCTTATTTTTATCCTAAATAAAGGACGACTTCCTTCTTCCTGGGGTAGAAGTAAGTTGGTAAACATCACATCAGTTTCACAGGGCAACAGGAAGCCAGAAACCTGGAGCGCATCAGCAATTCCTTCCAAGCAGGGCTCCTAGATCCGATGCGCGCAGGGTGGTGTTGCCCCAGATGCTCCCAACTAAGACTGCTGCCAAAGCTGCGCGCTCAGCTGCACTGTGTTTTCTCCTCAACCGAGCGGCGGCGGTGATGGCTAGCTCCTCGGAGCTTGCTGAGAAGGTATGAAGTGCTAAGTACTTCACAGTGATTGTCTCGTCTGCTCCTCCATACTAATCCTCCGTAGCGAGATGGCGAATGAAAGTCGTGCTCATTAAATTTCCCCCTAGAAGGAGAATTGCATGTATGTAGACTTACAGCTTCAAGAGTGCTTGGGTTAGAAAGTAAGGCCCTGAGTCCTCCAGAATGAGCACGGAGAGGAATAGAATCTCTTGGTGTGAAAGAGGAGAAGAAAGGATGAGAGACAGACAGACACACAGACAGACAGACAGCCAACCTGACACTCCTAAAACCCTAGAAGCGCCTTACATAAATCCTCATACACTTCACGAGAGCAGATTTAAACTCCTCCTTTTGTTCCAAAGCTGTGGAGGGGCGAGATCTTATACTCAGAATCTTGTGCTAAAGCAGAAGGCAGTGGAGGATGCACTAATGCCAAGCCCAAAGCGGAAAGACAGGGGCCTCACACATTTAGGCATTACGGGGTCTGGAAGCCCTGTTTGGGCCAAACTGTCCCAGACCTGCAGGTGCTCCAGAGGCCTCACAAGGCTGGGAACACTTCCAGAGCAGATGTTTCCTGCTGCTTTTGGTCACCTGTATGTTTTCACAGGCTCTTTGAGTTAGAAGACAGAGCACGCACTCCCAGACTCCTCCCTTCCTCTCTTGTGCCAGGTGCAGGCCAGAGCTGGGTTTGATGGATGCAAAGTGCCTCCATCAGACTTGCTCTTAGATGACAATGCCACGGAGAATGTGCCCCCCATGTTAGCCCTGGACAGTGGCCTGAAGAGTGCGAGTTCCAGGGCGGGTGGCCTAGCGGCGCAGTGCCAGACCAGGGCTCTCTGCAGAGCCTCCCCGCTTGACACTTCTCTGCTCCTCTGACAGTTCAAAGAGCAGCCAGTGTGCACTCTTCGGTTCTTCTCCACTTCAGCCAGGTGGAGTGGGCATTGTTAGCAGCAGTTAAAACCTTGTCTTACTCAGCTTTCCCATTTTACAGAGAAACCAGTTGGGTTTGCTACAAAATAAGATGCCACAACTTCTGTCCTCAAAGCTGTGACGGAAGGCCCCATGCTGGCCTGACCCCGGGGTCCAGCTGTTGCCAGCAAGCAGGTGGAGAGCACAGACAGGAGAGGGCAGGCCAAGCTGTTCTGCAGAGGCGAGGACTGGGGGCCCTGGCCGCAGTTCAGCTGTGCCCAGCAGCGTAAGCCCTGGGCGACGGGGCCGCCTCACCTGTGCAGGGACCGTGTCCTCTCGGTGGCTCTCACACAAGCTAAATGCCGCAGCGAGGACCTGTGGCAGGCTGGGCCCCGGCGAGCCGCTGTGGGTGAGGCTGTCAGGACGGTTCCTCCGACCCCTGGGTGGCAATGTAATTGTTTTTCTTGAACTTTCAACTGTGAAGCATGTCAAGGAAAAAGAATTGTAAAAATAAACGTCTGCGCATCTGCTTCGCAGCTGCAAGGGTCATCAGATGTCTCTGCCTGTGTCCCAACTCGGGGTTACTTCGAAATGAAGCCCAGATTTAATAATCCTAGGTGTAGGAAATTTTACTTATTCATATTTTGACATGTGTTTGAGAGGTAAAAGGAACAGCATCACAACCAACCATTTAAAGTTAATGATAATGTCTGATAATGTTCAGTCCGCAGCCTGTGGGCAGATTTGCCCATTTGATGCCTCCTTATTTTCAAAGTTAAGTTGAGTCATAACCTCATAAGCATCTCCGCTGTGGTTGCTTGATGGCAGAGTTTGTTCTAGAGTGTCTTAGTTTCTCTTCTCTCACTGCTGGGACGAATACTGGACCCTCAAGCTTAGGGAAGGAAAGGTTTATTTAACTCACAATTACTGGAGGTTTCGTAGTTTGAAAGCACCCTGAATTACATAGCAAAACCTCAAGACGCGGCCGTCCTATGCGGCAGGGTCTGGAAGAGAGGCTGGGGTGCCCCGTGTCCAGGATGATCTGCTTTATACCTCCAGCAGACAGACGCCACCAGGCGGAGGGGGGAAAAGGGGGGGCGCGTGCTGTTAGCTTAACTGTCAGGCTTCTCTGGCCCCGCCCCTTGGCCCCGCCCACCGTCCCCTGGCCCCGCCCCTAGAGCGGCTGGCTTGATAGACCCACGATTTACATGAGGCTTTTAGGGGAGCAGCTAAATACAAAGCATAACATACTGTGTCCCACCTCTCTCTCCATTCGCCCCTTAAAAGTCAACTGTTGAAAACTGATAAAATGGGCTTCTTGGCCTGGTGCCGCTTTCTGCGGTCTGGCGGCCCGTCCTTGTGCTGCCCACGGGAGGGTTCCCTAGGGTCTGTTCTTTCCTGTAAGCCCGCTCGCTCGCCTAAAAGCTTGCGCAGGTGGCTGTTGGGCGAGGCTTCCCAAAGGGCCCTATGGTGTCCTGCTGTCGGTGCGAGATGCCAGCAGCCACAGGTGAGAAACGCGTGGGCGTGAGCTCTGGGGACTGCCCAGGCTCCCAACAGAGGGGACGGTATTTTCAGGGGGCAACAAAACATGATCGGTCTCTATACGTCACGGATACGCGTTTTTATCAGTACAGGTTTCCAGTCTCTGAAGATGACATCTCCCGGGCAGAGTCGCTTCATTTGCGTAGCACATCTTAATTCTCTTCTGCTGTCTGCCCCCTGTCACGGCCTGCCCTCCCTGCTCCTTCCATCTGTTTGTCCCCTCTGGTTTGTTAGTGCCCTTTTTCAACGTTTTTCCCTTTACTGCCTTTTTTTTTTTGTTTTTAATCCGTTTTCTTTTACTCCACCTGCACTGGCCCCTTTTTATTCCCTCACCAACTTAGAAAGATCTGCTTTTTCTTTATCTTCTATTGTCTCTGTCTGTCTGTCTGTCTGTTTTTCTCTCTCTCTCTCCATATATATAGATAGATAGATAGATCCACCTGTTTTCAGCCTCCCAAGAGCTGGGATTAAGGTCACCACACCCAGTCTCGATTGTCCTCTCAATCTCTCTCTCTCTCTCTCTATACACACACAGAGACACACACACACACACACATATTTGTTTTTGTTTTGTTTTGTTTTTGGTAGCTGACTCAGTGCACCCTGGGGGCAGGGCTGGTGTGGCATGTGGTGCTGGGCATTGAACTGTGGTCCCTGTGCTGGCCTAAGCAGCTGTTTTAGGTCACTGAGCTATCTCACTGGCTATAGGAGCGAAAACATGCAATGTTTAAGCTTATGTGTCTATGTGACATATATAGAATATTATATTATAATACATTATAATATATAATGTACACTATGTTAGATATGTATATTCTAGAAGATTATGTGCAAGGTAGTACACAGCACACTTGTTACCCAGTAGACACGTAGTATGTCTGGGGTACTGAAATCTCACAGCGTGTGTACTTAGAATTCCAATGTCTGAAAAGCCAAGCAGCACAGCTCTGGGACTATGCAATGATCAGAATTGCTCTACCTCTTCGGCGCTATAGATAGCAGCCTGCAGGCAAGCAGGGAACTCAGTGCTGTAATGAAATACAAATGACACCATGGTGAATATCAGTCATGCTCCTGACAAGGTGGGTGCTGCTCCCTAAATGCCAAATGTCCCCTCGGGCCCATGTGCTATAGATAGGCTTGGTCCCCAAGGTGGTGTAGCTGGTCGGTGTTGGAACGTTGACCAGATGGGGCCTGGTGGGGGGAGGTTAGGTCCTCAGAGTGTGACCTTGACTGACCTAAGGGTTCCTGACCCCTTCTTTTTCTCTTTTCTTCTTGGCCATGAGGTGAGCAGTTAGCTCTGCCATGCCCTGGCCACCGTAGCCATCCAGTTCCCCCACCAGAAGCCCCAAGCTATATAGGTCCGTGGCTTGAGGACTTCAACCTCCAAGCCTGTCAGCCAGAATAAGCATTTGTTTTAAAAGTTAGCTATCTTGGGCATTTTATTATCGTAATGGGAAGCTGACTGGCACACAGTGTGCACAAGGTCAGTAGGCAGGAGGTGTCAGCAAACCTCATGACTGGCAGTAATTAGTTGGTGTTTTTATGCCAAGTAGAATGAGTCTCAGTTTGGGATCCTCTGACCTCAGCCACGTGGGAGCGTCAGAGGTCCAGGTGGCCACCTGGTGGCCAGTAGTGTTCTCCGCCTCTCCCGCCTGAGCCCGTGCAGCCAGCACACTCAGGGCTAAGAAGACAAGCGCTGACTCCTTCCTGGATGAGGAGTTCCCTATGTCCTTTGCTCACTTTCTGCAGGGCTCAGGGCTACGGGTTCCAGTCCTCGCTCCACCAGCCTCTTCCCATTAGAGAAGCCTTTGTGGCTCAGAGCTGTCTGTTCCCTCCACTGCTCTGGACGAGTCCACCTTGGCCATTTGCGGGCGGGTGACGTCCAGCAGGTACAGTGCTGGACGGGGCTGCTGATATGTGGCCAAAGTCACCTGGCTGCAGGGCAGGAGCAGAGTGGAAGGAAGGTTCTGGAGGGTGGCGTCTTAGGTAGGAGGAGTTGGACCAGAAAAATGAGCCTCAGCGCTTAGGGTTCTTGGTGGAAGCTCAGTCCCAGTGGTGCTGCAGGCTCAGTGATTCAGAGAGCCCTTGGCTCCGTGCTAGACAGACTTTGACCTTCAGGGTGTGCCACAGGTCAGACAAGAGCGTCATGGCTGACCCAGTGTGCAGGTGGTTAAATGGGCCACAGGAACCAGGTAGTCAACGATATTAGACCACACTGCCTATTATAGTATATATATATACTATAATTTTTCTTTCCTTTTTTTTCCTTTCTTTTTTTTCTCTGTTTATCCTTAAAGCAGTTCCATTTTATTTTATTTGTGTGTGTGTGTGTGTGTGTGTGTGTGTGTGTATTTTAGGAAAGGATCTACAGGATGTTCAGGGTCTCACTACTAGATCGGACTCATAGTGATCCGCCTGTTTCCAGCCTCCCAGAGCTGGGATTAAGGTACACGACACCACACCCAGTCTCGATTGTCCTCTCAGCACACCCCGGGGATGGGGCCAGCATGGCAGGCCTGGGGATCACACCCCTTGCCCCTGTGCCTGCTTGCAGGCACTTTAATTAAATCAGCTCCATTTTACAGAGAAGAAAACTGATACTCGGATACTTGGAGTGACCAAACAGGAAGGCGGCACTGCAGTCCTTCCTTGTGGCTCCTGGCACCTGCTCCTGCAGGTTAGCTGCGGGCTTCTGCCTGCCGCCCAGCTGGGTATGAGCTTAGCTCTCCCTTTTAAGCTGCTGCTCCATGTACTGCACCCTCCTACAGCAGACAGCGAACATTCCTTTCCAGATCAGCCTGTGATTCGGCTCAGAGGGCAGAGATAAGGGGTCTCAGAGGGAAGAGCTGGGCTTAGCACAGTGAGACTACACCCCAGCAGGAGGCCAGCAGGAGCCTCCCAGGGCACGGGCCTGCATAGCCGGAGCTTCGCCCCACCTTCCCTTTAGCCCTTAACCCCTTCCCACTGTTCCTCCCCCGTGCCTCCCCGAGTCCTTCTCCCGAACTCTCTTGCCCCTCTCATCATGCCTTGCCCAGTGCCCTGAGGTTGAGCACGATGGTGTCTGAGACGGGGGTGTTTGCCGATCTCTCCCAATTTTATTTTTGCCGCCCCTAGTAAAGCAGATGGCAATCACGAGCAAGTCGTGCCACCTGTGGCTTTGGGCTGGCCCTCGTGTGGGGTGGAAACATTCCAAGGACGGCAGGGGTCTGAGCTCCTTGCATGTGGGTGACGCACCCCAGCTGGTGCTCGTCTAGGTTTCAAGCTGGCTCAGTGATAAAAATGTCCAAGGTGTGAGAGCTGCTCCTGCAGTTGCTGCTTGCTCTGATTCTAGCTGGAGGGCGCCGCGCTTCTGGGTTACTGCTCCTCTGCTTGCAAGCTGGGGAATTCCCTGGAGAGCCTGGGCTCTGCCATTTTTGGTAATCGAATCACAGGTGGGTGAGGAAGGGAAGTGGCCAGATGTTGGCTGGTCCTGCCACATGTCCTCATCCAAAGGAGGCATCAGGCGGGTTGTGGGGGACGGTTGGGGTGAAGAGTTCCTTGCTCAGGGTAGAAAGATGGAGCTACCTCTTGGCCAGGCACCTTCCTGGGACCGGAGCACTGCAGACAGGGCAGTGCCTTGCATTTTAGAAGATCCTACGTCTCGGGGAGAAGTGCTTTAGGCATGTGTTTGGAGTAGACCCCTGACTCTATTTCCTTGAGGTATATTCTCCCAATGAGTTAAGCAGCTGGGCTCCCCTGTCTAAGCTGGATATTGAACTGCCGAATGCCAGGTGGCTGGTCTGGGCTCAAAGCTTGAGTCTAACACTTAAGTATGTGGCTTACACAACCTGTTTCCCTGTTCTGTGGCACAGTTTGTCACTTATAAATTGAAGATCTTGCTTCTCCCAAGACAGGCCTACTGGAAGGCTTGAATGAGACCCAGTATGCAAAGAGCTCGGCCCAATATTTAGCACACAGCAGAGGTGTCAGACACAATGACCTTAATGGTTTCATTGTTTAGCAGAACATTTTCCCTACTGATCTGAAGTGGGTGCCAGAGGTTTTTTTTTTTTTTTTCCTTTTTTTTTTTTGTCTTTTTGAGACAGGGTCTCAGTATGCAGTTCAGGCTGGCCTTGAGCTCACTTTTGTAGCCCAGGCTGGTCTCGAACTCACACCGATCCTCCTGCCTCAGCCTCCCGAGTGCTGGAATTACAGGCGTGCGCCACCACGCCCGGCAGGTGCCAGAGTTTTAAAGAAAGCCCACTTGATGAGTGGGCTCAGCGAATCTGGAGAGGAAGGAATTGTCCTTCTTGAAAGATGTGAATGTGGAGCCTTGAAAATGGCGCTGACTCCTCAGGTGACAGCCACTCCTTCCACTGGGGGTACAGTTCCAGTGGGCACAGCAGGATGGTGACCATGACTGTCTCCAGCCCTCCTCACCTGGGGCAATGCCTGTCACTCATCCTGTTCCTCCTGGTGATCTCAACACAGTCCTGGAGTTCTTTCCGTCTTCATCCCACAGTCTGGGCCCTGTGAGTGCCCAGTTATCTGCCAGCTTGAATCCTGGTAGTGTGACATGTGCTTGTCCTTTTACATTTTTAAATAATCAGATGTTATAAAGGCCAGCTTTTCACAGTCCTGGAATCTAAAGCATGTGGTGTCATCATAGGACTGTAGAGATAAATAAAATGTCTCATTCGCCTTTCAATAGATGTCCGTATTTAATTCTACAATTTATCTGTCAGAGATGGCCATTTCTCTGCATCTGTTCTATATTATTCACCTAAGAGCAGACTCAAAGGCTTTCACCAACTGCCTTTAACTCAGTTTTCAGAAGGGATACATTACTTATAAATGGTGAGAACCTACTGATTTTATGCATGACCATCTATGGTTTGCTGGCCATGTTGTATAATAGCTTATCTCTTACTTTTTGTTTTGGTTTTTTTTTTTTTTTTTCATTTTTAAATTAAATCAAGCAGGCCAACTGTTTTCCAGATATAAGGAGCTTAGGCTGGTTTCAGCCTGTCAGCATTTATTAAGATATAGTTGGTAGAGTAACCAGGATCCAATTTGGACCATACAGACTGCTGGGAACTTTTAAGCTGTAGAGTTCAAACATGGGCTCTGACAGACTCGTGACCCACATTGAACTTCTTGAAGGAAAAGCTTGATCAGATTCAAGAAAATTGGTCTGGCTATTATGGTTTAGAACTGGATGATCCCATCAATGGCTGATGGGCTCACCTCTTGGAAGGTCATTCAATCACAAGGGTGCTATGGCTAACTTGCTATTAGGTGTGTCCTGGTTATGGGTTGGCCACTGGGGAGATTACCTGGAAGAGTTTATTCCTGTCCCTGCCTCTTTTTACTCTGTTCCTCCCTTCTCTCTTTGCTACCTGCTGCCTGGAAGACGTTGAGCACCTCTTCCTCAGCCACACCCTCTTACCACCCTACTTTTGCCTTGGAGCCAGCTGGTCATAGGCTGAAACCAGGCACCTAAGTGACCTTCTCCCCTTTCAGGCTCTGAGTGTTGCATGAGTTTTGTCTTGTTTTTGTTTCAGCAATGAGGAAAGTGACTGAGACAGATTTTTTGCACAAGACAGTTGGGGTCATTGCTGTGGTGCCACCTGACCATGTGGCTCAGCAGCTTTGCAAATAGTCTTCAGGTGTTTGCAAAGGTCTTGAGAGTCAGCGAGAGAAGCATGAGAAGACTTCATCAGAGATTGTATTGGAACTCAAAGGACCAGAATGCTGATACAAATACTGACTAGTAAAGGCCAGGTTCAGAACATTTCAGCTAGGAACAGGATTCCATGGAGATTGATCTAGAGGCCACATGTGTTATACCTTGGCAGAAACTTCATCTACATTTTGTTCATATCCTGAAACTCTGTGGGAGACTGACATTAAGGGTGGTGGGCTGATTGATCTGGCAAAGGGAATTTCAAAGCAGCCCAATATCTGAGCTGTAGCATGGACACCACAGCCTACAATAAAGAGCAAGAGTTACAATTATTTAAGAACAAGGTAATTTATCTAGACACAAAAGATGCAAAAAATTTACAGAAACAATCTGATAAATTGGGGCTGTGGTGACCATAGATGCTGAAAATATTAGCATTGAAAAGAAGAATCCAAGTAATTTCCTTCAGCAGAATGTGACACGTGCCCTGGGGGCACCTTGGGAATTGGCAAGACACCATCCTTCAGAGGCTCCAGGGTGCAGAACTGTAAAGCTTCATGTTTCCAGAACCTCTGCTCAGAAAGGGCTGAATGTGGCACTGGCTCCCCAGGATTCATTTCACTGTTGTCAGCCATGGAGGCACTCAGAGGCCTCTGAAGTCGTGATGCAAGGGGGCCCAGGAACTGCTCAAGCCAGCACTGATGTTGGAGTCATCTGCAGGCTGTTGGCTGTATGGGTGTGAAAATGCCTCCGTTGTGGGGTTCTGGGATCTTTCACACAGATTTCTGAAGGAAGCCTGGGAGACCGAGGAGGGTGCCTAGTGAGAGCAGTGCATGAAGCTGCAAGAGTGAAGCCAAGATGATGGTGGAAACCATAAGCAGTTGAAGATGTCAGGAGCCTGCAGTGTGTGCTGAGAAAAGCCACAGTGGTGAGTGGAGCCACCCCACTCACTGCCACAAGGGCTGCAGCTGGCAAGACACGCCCTGCTCGTGTTAACGTCTGTCTGTCCTTTTATGGGCAGTAACTTCTGCTTTATGGAGCTAGGTGTTTCAGCAGGTAATATGTATTTCTACATTTATTGTATCTTCACGTAGAATAGTTCCTTTACTGGAATGTAATTATCATCTTTGTCTCTTTTGAGCAGTTTTTGCCTTGTAGTCTGTTGTATCTGAAAATAGGAAAATTACTACTTTTTGCTTTCAAGCTCTAGCTACATGGAGTATCACTTTCTATCTTTTAATTTTTAGTGTATGTGCTTTCTTTTGGATAATGCGTGTCTCCTATAAGTAGAATGTGATTAAATTGTTTTTACTTTTTGTTTTCCAATCTGCCAAACTGTCTTTTGCCTGGGACACTAAGGCCATTTATGCTGAGGGTTATTATTACATTATTGCATTATTTTTCCAATGTTGATTTCTTTTTTCCCCCTTTTTTTGTAGCTATTCCTCCAGTTAGATGCTTTCTTCCGGGTTCTTTTGTCACCCATTCTCAGGTGTTTCCTCGTAGCAGCGCATGTAGAGTAGGTCAGTCAGCAGAAGTTGTGCCCCTTCCCCCGTCAGCCTTCTCTGTGGACCTCTGTCTGCCTGAGGCTCCCATGTCCAAGCTGCTCATGGCCCAAGCCTGCCACACTCTGCATGCTCAGTGTCCCGGAGCCTCCTTCTTCCCCTCCCACAGTGGGCTCCTGTTCATCATAGCCCCTCTCTGAAGACTTCCCTGACCTGCTTTGGGCGTAGCACTTTCCTGCCGGTGAGCTCAGAGTGCCCTCCTACACACGGCACCTGCTGGGGCAGCCAGTGAGGCAAAGACCAGAAACTTGGCCAACATGTGTCAAAGCACACATGCATTTAGTAAAAGTGGGTACAAGGACATCACGGCCACACCAGGGCATTGGTTGCATCCATAGTAGCATGACAAACTACATGTATCTTCTAACCAAATAACATTATGTTGGACTTGTAATAATAGCTCTTCCCTAAATTTTTTTCATTGAAAGCTTCAGACATATTGTGTTATTCTCACATTTTAAAAACAGTAATACACATAGTATTTTTTAGTATATGTGCTGCCGAAGCGAGCACGACACGTAGTATTTTTATTCTGCCTGAAAAGTAAGGGGAATTTTAGCCCATCAGTGGGCTTCGCCTTCCACGGAGCCACTGTACCAACCAGTGGAACCAAAGCCCCTGAACCGCATATTGGACTGATGGTGCTGCATTTAGAAAACGTCCTGAGAAGGCAACTGCAGCAAATGCTAGAGTTTGGCTCCCAACTGCTACTCTCCCTTGCAGTTCATTAATAAAATCTCAGTTTTCAAGAAGAGAGGCTGGCAAGGTGCCGGGGCATCAGTTCTAATTTGTCTAAGTTAATTAGGACAATTGCTGACTGCCAGCGTTTACCCCAAGCTTGGGGAAGTGAATCGCTTCGTTCCAACAAAATGTGCTCATCGGTGAACTATAACAGGCAAGGAGGAGGTTTCAGGCTACAATTTTCCCTTCATGGATAAAAGAAAGAAAGCAAGGTGCTCAAACGTGGGGCATTATAGTGTGAAGCTGCCTTGCTTACAGCTCTTATGAGATTGTGTGACCAAGGTGGGAAATCGTCCTCACAGGCTGAGGTTGGCAAGGCAGAAAGATTGAGCCTGAATCGTTGATGCCATGGCAAGGCCGTGAACCAAACCCAAGACCACTGAGGCTCAGGCTTCTTGTGAATAAACAACCCATTTTCTTATGCTTTAGGCCCCTGACAGATGAGCTGTCTTTTGCTTGTGGCCAGATGCGTTCTAACTGAATCAGTGGCTGTAGTCATTTGGGAGGCCAGGTGTGAGCGAGAGACTGTGGGGAAAAATACTTAAGCACTTTTGTGATGCCGGATCTGTCTTACTGTGCTGAGTCTAGAAATAAAGAGTGTTTGCAGAAAATTAGAGGGGCATAGACTCACTGAAGGGAACCGCAGAGGTGGGGTAGAACATGTCACTCTTTGGGATCAGTCCAGGGAGGGTGGAGGGACCCGGAATAGGAGGTTAGGAACCCTGAGGCTCTGTAGGAATTTTGCCTACCATGGATTGGAAAGGGCTCAGTGGTAGAAGCGTTCTTTTCCACTCTCAGCGAGTCCTCACTCACACTGTCTCCATCAGACCTCTGATGTTCACAAAGCATGTGACTTAAGCCTTAAGGATGAGGACTACGTGTGAGAGTGGGGCCAAGGGACAGACATTGCTGGGGCAGTGTGATCTTTGCCAGAGGAACTGGGTGAAGGACTGAAGGCGCAGTGCAATGCATTGGGCCAATTATTGGAAGCTCAGCTTTTCCAGTGAGAATGCTTCCATGGAGACTAGGACCAATGACGTTGCGTAGGTGAGAATTTGTAGCCTATGTGTGCTCGGGGGCAGGGGGCGGGGTGAGGGCCGGTAACACTAGTTGGGCAATATCACTCTAACCTCTTGGGTCTGGGATTTGTTTATTGGCCCGAGAAGGTTTCTCCTTCTCTGCCAAGGGGAAGGTTTCTGAGGAGCTGGTGTTGATGTCCAAATACCCTGCTCGGCTTTTTTAACCTCGCCCTTCCATCGCACCTCAACTGGGCATCATGAGCCACAGTTTCCTGCACCTCACCCTGGCCCCAGCCCCTGTGCCGCTGTGTTTATGTGTTGTTTCTACAACACTGCCAGCCTGCCAGCAAGGGCACCAGCTTTGGAAGCTCAGGATCCCCAACAGTGTGTTGAGGCTCAGTTGGCACTTAAACGCTAGCAGGGTGAGAGAGAACCATGGTAATTTTAATACCTGCTGCAAAAATAGAATGTAAGCAAGAAAGGCAGGCTGCTAAAATGCTGAGCGCATTGGTTCCTTGGAGAGAGATGTGGGTGAATGCTTCTGAACGTGCTTCACAACGCGACAGCTGCATTATGGGGTTGCAGTCTTGGGTTGAATAATCGAGATGCAGTTTTACTTCCCTTCAGGCCGCCCATCCTGGGAAGCTACTTGATCCATTTTAGCTGCTCATATTTCTCAAAAAAGACATGGCCACTCGGAATTCCGTCACTCAATCATTTTGGCAGCTGAAGCAGTAGTTGCAGACCTATGATCCACGAGCCACAGCGAGCTGTCTGGATCACTGAAAGCTAAAAGGTTCGCCATCCCTGAACTAAGGGTTAGTAGCATGTACAAAGTAAAATGAAACATAACAAAACCCTTCGTCACATTTGCCTTTTAGGTTTCTGCAGGATCTGTACATATTGCCAGGAAACGTGTGTGTGTGTGTGTGTGTGTGTGTGTGTGTGTGTGTGTGTTTCACCTCCAATAGGAAGGTGTGATCAGTCCCTACGTCTGCACCATGCAGGCAGTCAGCTGGCCTTTAGGAAGGCAGCGTGAGCCCTGGGAGCATAGCAGGGCTCTCTAGGGAGCTGCCGTTTCTTTCTTCCTTTAAAGCAGAGATCTCCCATGATTTCCTCCCAGCGTGGATTGCAGGTACCGGAAGGGAATGTCAGCTAAAGAAGCCCGAGGGATGCCTCCCTGCATGTATGTTGATGGCCTGAAATGCTCACCTCCCTGTCTCTTAAAAGATGAGGTTTCTCCAACAAGCACTGAATTGATTTTGTCTACCAGGAGATAAGATAAACATGCTTGTATTTTGTCGCGACTTCCTGGCACAGTTTGCAAGACCGACCGCAGCTGACGTATGCCAGCAGGGAGAGAAACCCAAGGGCACGATTCAGTGTGTGCCATCACATCCAGGGGCCCTGCCAGATGCAGTCACGGGAAGGTGCCTGGTGGCCGGGTGAGCAAGCTGTCCTGCACGATCACTTGATAGCTGGTGCACAAAGGGATAAGCCTATTTTGAATGTGCTCGTAACCTTGGGCTGAAAAATCAAAGAAATGTCACTTTCATTTCATGCTCTTGCAGACTGTAACTTATGAATTCAGTGTGAGAGAAGGTGAGGCTGTCATAGAAGGGGACTAGGGGAGGAGCAGATCTCCTGAGCTTCTGTCCACTGGACTCCCAGTGAGATTCTGTGCACCACAGTCTCTGGCCCCAGCTCGCCACTGGATCTCCTGCATTTCTGTGTGCTCAGCCATCAGCACAGAACCATCCAGAATAGACACTTGACAAATTGTTTACAGGAGAGATTGCTGTTCGGGCTCCCACCCCCTCGGAAGTTTCCACCGTGCTCCTGAGCTCCTTATATGTGATAACTGGAGCGAGTGGGCCAAGGAAAGCTGACTCCTTTCAGAGAAGCTCCCGACGGGTTACAGGACTGAGTGCACGGACTTGTGTGTGTGTGTGTGTGGGGGGGTGATCCATGATTAAAGATGGCGGGAGACCCACGCAGGGTCTCACTGTGAACTTTTGCAAGCTGAGTGTGGCATGCGTTTGAAATGTAACCCGCACACAGACTCCTCAACTTACAATACGATGACGTCCCAGTAAAGGCATCACAAACTGGATATGTCACAAGCAAGTCTGCATTTAATAACCTCGTGAGCATCATAGTTTAACCTTACCTACCTCATATATAGTCAGGACCCTTGCCCTAGTGATGAATGAGTGACATCATCTAACACAGAGCTTGCTTTATTAAAAAGGTAAAATATCTTGTATAGTTGTTAAATACTGGATTGAAAGTGAAGAACCAAACTGGCTGAATAGCTATGCTTCCCAGCCATGATTCGGTTGGAAAATTGGTAAACTGAGCCATTACATGCTGAAGACCACCTGCACCCCTACTTCTGATAAGCGAGATGTCTGATCTGAGATTCACCAGCAGGACTGTGCTGGTGCTGGGACCGAAGCGCCGAGAGGGAGATCGAGCACAGCTAAGGCAGGCCCAGGGTGTGTGTGGAGGTGGCCTCCTCAGTCACGCCAGGCCTGCCAGAGCCGGCGCGGCTGGAGTTCTCCACCTGGGATGAGGTCTTCCTTGCTGGTATTTTGCCACCTTAAACTGGCCATTCTTGTTCTTCTGGCCAAACAGGTCCTTCCTTCCGACTCTCAGGCAGCTCGTTCCAGGTATGTAGAGAGTCCAGGCACTCTGCCTTTGCTCTACTTGCTCGTGGGGAACAATGGTGCGTTTTGTTTTCATGTGTTTTCTCGGATGTCCTAGCAACACCACAGCAGAGATGAATATTATCACTGTGTGACTTTTTCCAACCAAGAAGTTTCTACCAGCTCACTTTTCTGACCTTGACTGGGACTTGAAGGCTAAGAGTGACACATCTTTTCTTAGGCATGTGGCCACCAAGGCAGGGAGGAAGGGGCTCAGCGAAGCCATTGGCACCTCTCGGTCCTTGCTCCTCATCACCCGCCTTTCCCACATCTCAGCTCTCCATCCTGTGAAGAGCCCTCCCAGAAATACTCTTAGTTAAAAGGAAGGCATCAGGAGAAATCAAAACCACAAATAATACCTGTGGGGGTGGCCGCCGCTGTGGTCGGAGTGTTCGTGACTCCTAAAATCCCTACATGGGGATTCTGGCTCTTAACTCAAGAGTGAGCCTGCTAGAGGTGAGTAATGACCTTTGAAGAGAGGCCTCAAAGAGAAAGCTCACCCCAAAATAGATGTTAGTGAGGGAGACCTGAAAGGGAAGGCCATTAGGGCCTCTTCCCACCCCCACTTCAGGGTTTCCAGCCTGAGGCAGAAATCGGCTGGCAGAAGTAGGACGTACTGAATTAGGTGAGAGCCTGGCATTTTGATAGAAGGGAGGACTAGCCTTATTATCCACAGTTGTACCTTGAGAGAGTGTGGGGTCTTGGTTTTTGACCAAAGGGAAGAAACAACGGCTGCTATGTGGTGGCCAAAATGTGAAGGGGAGCAGGAAGAAGAAGAGAGGTGCTGCTCACATCCGCCCAACAAGTCCACTCCGTAACCTGGTGACACCAGCACCTAGCATAACCTGGTCATGCCAACACCTAGAGTAACCAAGCGTGGCACCCACCAGAAGAGCTGTGGGAAGTAAAGAAGAAAAGACAACTTACCAACATGTGAAGAAAAACTGTTGAAGACGGGACCATTAAGCACAGAGATGGCAATCAGAAGCTTCTGGTACCATGTCAGAGTACTAAAGGCCTACTGCATAATAACATACAACTGGAGGAACGGTGTTTGATCTCCCTTCAGCAAAATTGTACGTGACCAGTCGAGAAGATAGGGTATCCAGACACTGCCTGGTGAGGTCTTCATGCCCTGTAGGACTTTAGCCAGTTCTGGTACGCAAGCAGCAATCTTATTTTAATTTTTTACCTCAGGGCTGGGGGTTGATCACAGGCTCCTCACACCTGCTATCACTGAGCTACACCCTTAGCCCTACGTTCTGTCTTTAAAATACTTTTTCCAGGTGAACAATGTAGCCTTTCTCTGTCAAACGGCCATGGATCCATTTCATCATCTTGCTGATTTCCTCATGGACCAATTGAATAAGATCTTTGACACCTGTCTCAGTTTCTCTTCGCTCCTTGCTGGGACAAGTACCTGACACTCAAAATGAAGGAAAGAAAGGTTTATTTAGCTCCCAGGTACTGGAGGTTTCAGTCCATACTCAGCTGGGGCCAGAGCAGATAGGCACATGGCAGAGGGCAGCCTTTCAAGATGACTACAAAGAGCAAAAGCAAAAGGGGGAATAGCAGCAGCAGTGGTAACGGAGAGGAAGTCTGTCTCTCTGCTATTACCTCAGGCTATCTGCCTGAGGCTGAGTGTACACACCTGTAAACCCAGCAGTACTCAGACCCATAATCCCAGTGGATCCTGAGTTAGTCTGGCTTTAGAAGACCCTGCCGCATGACTGCCTGAGGCATTGGGGAAACCCTAGGCACAAACCGTAACACCACGTTTCATTCATATGTGACTGAGTGTCATTTTTTTAAATTTCTGCACACTTGAAATCACACATTTGGATGTGTGCTCCCTGTACCAACACCGTGACTGAGTGCTCTTCTGCACACTGGTGGTGAAATCTCAGCGTTGCGGTAACAATGTTAGAAAGGATGAGGAGGAGATTAGGTCACAGCCGCTTTGCCTCCTGGATGGATTGTGCCTCATTGTGGGAGTGGGTTAGTTATAAGGGGGGCTGGGCCTCCCTTTTCTGTCTTGCCACTTGGCGTGTTCTGACATGTTATAATGCAGAGCAAGAATTTCCACACTGCATGTGGCCTGTTCAACGCAAGCATTTCATCCTCCCGACCCTGAGCCCGAAACCTTCTCTTGTTGATAATTAATGTGGCCTGTGGACTTATTTCAGAGCAGCAGAAAACAGACGAAGACAACTGCTTTGCAGCCCTCACCTGCGTTGCTTCCTCTCACTAGTTCCAATTAAACACTCGTGCTTAAGAAAATGGGGTCCTCTCTCCCCCTTGGTCCCTCCACTGTGCTGTCACAGGTCACACATCCTCGCTCTGATCTGCTTCTGTCTGCAGGAGGAACTGCCTGCATCCCTGATCCCTTCCCAGTCTCACTCCGCCCCCCTCCCAACGTCAGTGCGCACCTCGGATTGGTGCGGCCCGAATTCAGGCCCTAGGAAGAAGACCTGCAGGAGGCAGCTAACGGGTGGATGTGAGCATCAGCTAAGTACATGTGCAAGTATGGATTTCGCCCCTCGCTGAGCTTACGTGGTGAAAATCCTGGGCAAATGGCTTAATTTCTCCGGAGTTCAATTTCCCTTTCTATAAAACAGAGTCCGAAGCCTGTCTCCTGGGCTGCGGTGAAAGCCGCGAGCTCTCGCCCTCCTTTTCTCTCTTCCTCCTCCCCGGCTTGTTCCTGTCTTCTCTCACTCCCTGCTTTGGTTTGGATTTCAAATGCCCGAATACCCCACTCTCACTTGTGTGGCAGGCGACTGGGGTGCTGTACTCATCAGTGAACCCATCCACTGATGAACTCAAGCCCAGTGTGCTGCGGGAAGGCGGGGCCGGGCTGGCGGGGTCTGGCTGGCGGAGGCTCACACAGGGCACGACCTGGAAGGACGGCTGCTTGTCCCTGGCTCTGCTCTCCCCTCTCTGCTTCCTGGCTGCCGTGGCGCAAGCAGCATTTCTTCCGCCCAGCCCCTCTGCTGCCCTGCTTCTGCCGTGGCACCAGCTGGTCGTGGCCTGACAGTGTGGGTCCAGTGAATGCCTCCTTCTGTACACTGTGGGCGTCAGGTATGGCGTTCCAGCAGGGCAAAATGACTAAGATGCTCCCTCCCCTTCTCTCCCTTCCGGTAGTCATGTGCCACGTGTCATGCTAGGCACGGGAAAACCCTGAGCCTGAGGAAGTGGCTGTCACCCCCAGTGTGGCCCAGCTTGCTGTGGGCCACGAGTCACAAGCAAAAGCATCGTTATACGTCACGACAAGCGAGGGAGCGGGCCCAGCAAGCTGGCATCCAGGAGCAGCTGCTGTCCCAGTGTATGCAATGGCTGCAGAAAGCTTTGCTTGCTTGGATAGGACAGAAAGTGTTTTGTGGGTAAGAGCTGAGGGGAGGCCGGGTGTGGTGAGTGGATCAGCTGGGAAAATGGAGACCTCGGTTAAGACTGTTACTTCGTCTAGATCCTGATGCCCACTGACTCTCCGCAGGGGAAAGACGTACAGACAGATGGAGAAGGTGTCGTTGAGGACGGGCCGGAGCACCTTCAGCATGGGCAGCCCACATCCAGGCAGGGCAGACAACCTGGGGCACGTAGCCGCAATGAGGGGCCTCCCTGCCCTGGGCCCTTAGAGCCCATTCCTCCGCCATGTGGTCTGGACAAGGTGGAGAGTCACCTCTGAGGATACGTCTTGTGGTGAGACATCAGCTCTTGGTAGGGCAGTATTTGTCCTGAGGGCTCAATCACCATGCCAGGGGCCATGTGTCACATGCATGTGGTTTGCGGGCAGTGGGACTAGCCTTGGAGCAGAGGGTATAGGGGTCTTGCCTCTGTTCCTGAGCCCATCTGGGAAAACCGGGCCAGCCAGGAGCCATCAGGCCCTACCGCTGGGTAGGGAAGGTGGGAGCCAGCCTACTGTGTACAAATGGATTTCATCTCCGCCACTGGCTTCTGAGGCCTGAGGCATTACACTAGCCTTGTCTGCTGAGCAGCTGTTTTCGCAGAAATGCTACATTTTCAGGAAGAGCAGGACGGAACATTTGTGCAATGTGTGTGCTCTTCCAAAAATAATTTTGATAGGTCAGGATTCGAAGCTTCCCAGGCACCTTACCGCATACACTCTCGCTCTTGGTTTCCCAGGCACCCTGCCCCCAAACTTGCTCCCCCGTGGCCCCACACAGAGCTAAACCCCAAACCACAGAACAGATCCACCTGACTGTGACCTGGGCAGGCAACCACGGACACTCTCTTTTGCTAACATCGGAGGTCCCCCACACACCAGGTAGTCCTGCCAAGAGGAGCTCTCCCTCAGCTGTTCCAGCCTTACCCCTGAAACCCACGATCTGGCTGTTACCTGGCTGTTCCAGCCTGTGATTGTCCTTCCTGAAGGACCCTATAAAGTCTCCTGCCCCTGCTTTGTTTGCTGCTGTCTTGCTCGGCTGGAAAGGCAGCCTGCTTGACGCCCCCAGTACATCTTCTACTCACGTCAGAATGCCTGGTCTGGTTGGTTGCATGGATTTGGTGCCAAAAACCCAGGAGGGATGCCAAGGCTTCTGCCGGTCCCTCCCAACCAGGGCCTTGCCCAGGTCGCCACCAGCCCTTCTGAGCGGACTAGGAGCCTTGGACCTCCCTTGCTGACGTAACTATCCACAACACCCAAAACTGTGGGTATTCCCCCATCACTCATTAAACCTATCCTGAAATTCAAACTTCCCCCGTTGTCCATCTTATTAGGAAACGAAAACAGGGCCATCTCTCCCTCCAGAGTTGCTGCCTATAGTTGACTGCGTCTTTCAGTTTCCAAGGCTCCCTTCCCAACTTTGGCCCAGACCAGAACGCTTTCTGTACTTCTATTTTTCTCGTTCTTTCTCTACACATCTTGAAGACAAATGTCATTCCCAAAAGAGTTGCTCACCTCTGCCTCCAACCCTCTGCCCTGTGACTCTTCCAACTCATACCTGGGATAGACAGCCTCTAAATTCCCCCAGGGTTCCTTCCAGGGTCTCTCTGATACTGACATCCTCTTCTGCTCTTTTGTTTTGCATGTCATGCCGATTTCTCCCTGAAGCCGACTGTCTCTACTCTGGATGGCTTGTCTACATCTCTGGCCCAACTCTACGACACGCCAAGTGCTCTTTCCCTCCACTAAGCTTCCTCTCCAACCCAGGACACCTGCTCGGAGGGCTTCGGATCTGTGTCCCTTTTGGGACCACCGCGACAAGGTGGTCCTCCGCAGCCTCCTCTCACCCACCCTCCACACCATCTCCTCACCACTATGGGGAATCCTTCCTCTATACCCTCTCAAAGCTATTCTTCTGTCTTAGACTGTCTTAAGTCTGCCCTTAGAGGTCCTTCAGGCTTCTCTGACCACAAAGTCCAATGCCTATCTTCTTCTCTGCCAAACAGCCTGACCACAACACAAGTTGGACAATGAGACTATTTGGCCCCTCCAGAAACTCTTAATTATAACTCTTCGTTAATTTAAATTACTTTTGTCACCACAATGGAAAATAGACTCAAGTCCCCTGCCTTGCTTTCTTCTCCCTCTGCAGTCACCAGGAACTCTGCCTCCCTTACAGCCCCAACAGATCCTCTTAGCCCCTACCGAGCCCCCGCCCACATTGTGACTCAAATGGTCAACATATTAGGCTCCTAGAGGCCAAACCCTTAGTCCTGAGCCCCCTTCTCTCTACCAAGCTTCTCTCCTCTGGAATCTGCCTATTTCCTGCTGCCAGCCTACATCCAATACCAGTCCAGGTGATCTGAGTCCCACCAAGATTTCCAGTCCCAGATTGAGAGGGAGCTGTCTTCATAGTCTTTGACAAAGGGCTACTACCCTTGTGTCCTGCTACAGATGAGTGGCTCCCCCTCCCAGTTCAAAAACTGTGAGCCCATATCCAGATTTCTCTGTCCAGGGCACAGAATAGATGGTTCACATTCCTTGGTAGACACTCAGAGACAGCACAGCCACGCCTGTCCCTGAGGACTACCCCCCACCAAGCCTTAAAGCCGACTCAGCTCAAAATTCTGTCACCATGAAAAATATTCACTCCCAACACCCCTAAAAAACTTTTAACCCCTTAAAAGGCCTGCTATCTCAGAAGCAAATGGTTCAAATTCCCTTAAAAACATGCCCCCTCCCAAACCCACAATGTGCCCAGCCTCCTCTCTCTCCCTCTCCCCCTCCCTCCCTCTCCCTCGCACGCGCCCCGCCCTCTGCTGCCAAGCTGAGGGCAGGACAGCAGCCCATCTGTCCTTCGCTTTCCAGTTGAGCTTGCTGCTCACCCGCACTTCCCTGAGCCTCAGCCGCTTCTGCAGCCTCCTGTGAAAGCTACAATGAAGAGTCCCTAAGTCAGCGCTTCCTTCCCCTCCCTTTACAGCCTTCTTGCTGGCCGGCAGGTCCGGGTCTTGGGAGTTGTCAGTGCCCCTTTACTGTGTTGTGCCTAATCCTCATACTCCGTTCGGTTTGCTTGCCCCTACTCAAGCTTGGTGACTATAAATAAGAGGTTTTTGCATTCTTCAAATTCTTCTCATAAAAGATCTCTGCTAATTGACCTATACAAGTTCTGACTAGTTTCTCATTGTTATAAACTTGAACAGGTCATCATAATTGAACCTTCCAGAAATATATTTGAGTGCATCCTGATTTTGTAAAGGCGTCATTTATGTCGTGTGTGTATTTCTATGTCATTCCATCAACAGCTATTTCTCTTTTTGTTTGAGCTCCTAAAATACAGACTTAAGCGGGGCGTGGTGGCTTACGCCTGTAATCCCAGCAGTCGGGAGGCTGAGGCAGGAGGATCAGTGCGAGTTCGAGACCAGCTTGGGCTACAAAAGTGAGCTCAAGCCCAGCCTGAACTGCACAGTGAGACCCTGTCTCAAAAAGACAAAAAAAAAAAAAAAAAAAAAACAGACTTAAAAGCATGTTTTTTCCTGAGTTACCAGCTGGTCTAAATAATATAAAAATTAATTTACAATCAAATAAAAATCATTAAAATAGGGAAACATCGTTGGACAGGACTCTTGATTGGTGGATAGAGGGTGACCAACCTTTGTCCATCCGTGTAGAGCCCCCAATAACCTCCTTAAAAATCACCCCTAATAATTTACTAAAAGCAAAAAAAAAATTAAAATAAGATTTTCTCATAAAAGTTGCTACTTTAAATACATTCATGCTTTTCTCTTATGTTCTAGATATTTAGAGGAGGTTCATGTCAAGCCAACATGAGGTCCTCAATGAAATGATAATTTTCTCATCATCTGTTATAACTATTAAATGACACTACTACATATAACTATTGATGTCAAATGTTCTTTGTATAAGTTTAGCTACTATCTACTAATATTCTACAGGAATTTAACTGCTAAAATGTCTATGGTTGATAAGAAATAACAGTTCCCTGGTCACATATTATATTTCCAGGTGTTTGATAATCACATATATTGCTCTCCTGAAGAAACAACTGTTATTAATTCTTCTTTTATATCCTGACCTGCTCATGAGATTCATGCCAAGCTGGAAAGACAAATCTTGGCCCTCAACCTCACCAGGAAACTTACTTAAGCTAACTTTCCATGTCCTCAACAATAGAAACCAAAATTAACTATAGCCAAGTGCCAACTTTTGGCTGTGACACTCTGGACCCCCATCAAAGTAGGACCTCAACAAGATAATGCTGAGCCTAAACAATGTTGTCACCCAAGCTATTCCTGCCGGTGTGGCGATAAAGGACACTGGGGCATAAGCCTGCCCCAACTTACAGCCACCGCTCATTCTATTTACAAGCTCGAGGGTCACTGGAAATGGGAGTGCCCTGTCCGCCAGAGAGTGGGTAAGTCATCCAATTCCCTGCCCTTACAGGAGAACTCACCACAGCCAGATCCATCAGTACTTGACCTGCTTGGTCTTGCCGCTGAAGAGGAATAACAGAGCTTAGGGCCCACATCAAGATATTGTTGTCAGAGTCCCAAGTATCACTGGACATCTCAGGTTAAAAAAAAAAAAAAATACACTTGCTGACATAGACACCCTATAGTGTTCTTCCAGAGTTCTGAAGTTGCTGTATTAGATCTACAGTCTCCATAGTGGGCGTTGATCGCTGACCTACGTGACACCTTCAGACAGGCCCGTTCCCTGCTCATTCCAGACACAGTTCTTCACCCATAATTTCCTTGTGATCCCAACCTGTCCCATGCCTCTCATGGGAAGGGACCTCTTCCAAAAGCTCCATTTCTTCCTCACCTCTCCCCCTGCCCCGTGCTCCTCCTGTAAACCTAACCTCAACACACAGCCAGCTCCTCCCTCCCCCTTCCCTTGTCAGCCACATACTCTAAGACACTTCCCGTCCCACTCATGCCGTGCATGCTATTCCTACACTGGTGTGCCTCAGAGGTCCCTCGGCCTTTCCCTCCATTTCCTAACACCCAGTAGCCCCCAAACATCACAGGAGACTCAAGCCCATCATTCACTGACTCCTTACTCCTCCCCCTCAACATGGCCATGGTACAATGACACATTCAGATCATAGACTCCCTTCTTGCTTCTACCCAGAACACCGACTCCAGCAAGTGTTGCCTGTACATGAGTATTCGAAGGCCTAATCTCACGGCCCTCCCAGCCATACCCAATAACACACACGCACACACGTGCACACCTGTCCTTATCCCCAAGAACCTTTAGCCATGGGCTTCTCCCTTTTACGACTCCCCTCTTCCCACAATCTTACAGGTTCAACACACCTTCAGTCAAGCAACACAAAATAGACACACAGCTGTGCCTGTGGGGTACCTCAGTACATAAAACTCCATCTTCTTTTGACTCACTCCCTTTCTAGAGCCCCTCATAGAGCTTGCTATTATGTTCATGGTAGCCCCTGCTTCCTGTCCCTCATCCACAGTACTGTCACCAGATTAACAACCCAAATTTTTAGCCAAATGTTTCTCTCAGATCACTCTTACCAGGCCTTACTCCAATGAGGCCATTTAATGATGGCAGCTCCTCTCCCCAATCTCCAAAGTCTTGGCCCCACTACAGCCCCACTCAGCACGAAGTAGCCAGATGATTTCTTCACCCTTTTTTTTTTTTTTTATCAAATAGAGTCTGGGATGATAGGTCAGAATTCAAAGCTTCCCAGGAACCCGGCCCCAAACACTCTCCCTCTTGGTTTCCCAGGCACCCTGCCCCCAAACTCTCTCCCTCGTGGCCTCACACAGAGCCAGACCCAAAACCACAGAACAGATCCACCTGACTGTGACCTGGGCGGGCAACCATGAACACTCTCCTTTGCTAACATTGGCGGTCCCCCACAGACCAGGTAGCCCCGCCAAGAGGAGCTCTCCCTCAGCTGTTCCAGCCTCACCCCTGAAACACATGATCTGGCTGTTACCTGGCTGTTCAGCCCGAGATCGCCTTCCCTGAAAGATCCTGTAAGTCTCCTGCCCCCCCACCTCTTTGGTCACTGCTGTCTGGGTCCACTAGACAGCCAGCCTGCTTGGTGCCCCCAGTAAATCTACTCACGTCAGAATGCCCGGTCTGGTTGATGGCATGGTTTGGACCTAATAAATTTGTTGTGAGTGCAGGGTAGGTTCCCTGTAGATTCCAGCACACTCTCAGGAGTCAGGTCCTGGTCCCTGCAGGGGTCTGAATACAGTGCTAACCCAAGGTGAGCAGAGGTCATTTACCTCCCACCCTGGAGAACAACAAGGCTGCCTTTGCAAGAGATTTGCCTTCCTGACGCCATTTAGCCTAGCGTGCCTTGTGAGTTAACACTTCCGGCACATGTGTGCACGTATACACACACACACACACACACACACACACACACACACACACACGCTGCTCAGCAGCAGAAGTGAGCTACAGATCAGCAGTGCAGACAATGCGACAGGAAGAAGGAAGCCCGGGGATGCAACATCTTCTAGAACAATCAATCAATGTCGACAGTCTTTTGACTACACAGTTCATGGTGCAGATAAGGATATTGTGTTAAGGTTATATTCCCCTTTTTGTATATCTCTGCTTTTCCTTGATTTCTATGAGACTGTTAAAGTTTTTCTACAGCTCCATCAGACTGAAATAAAACTTATCAGTAATGTTTATACAAGTGCTCCGCTATGCCTGGTAATGAGCTCTTTCACTTAGCTTGTTTCCTTATTGCTTTTTTTTTTTTCTTTTCTTTTTTGTTCTAGGAATCAAACTCAGGATCTCAGGCTTCCCAGGCAGGCACTCTGTAACTAAGCTATCGCCCCAACCCCTTTATTGCTTTATTTAGCAGACATTTATGCTCCTTGGCATTCTCCCTCTTTTTATGCCCTGACTTCCAGCAATTCTTTTGAAGCTTGCGCACCAGGAGGCCACTCGCCCCACAGACAGATAGGCAGGGTTTGGCCGTAGGCATTCTCCTTCTTGAGCTTGGAGGTGGTGTCGTAGGAGCTTCCTTGTGAGTATTTAGAAGAGAACTGACTTCTCTTGGACACTGGCTGCTCTAGAGGCTCAGTCCAGAGCTGACTTTCTGGGGCAGCTCTCAGGAGGCTGCTGGGTTCTGTTTGGTGCTCTACTACCGCTGTCTTGAAATCATCATAGCTCAACAGCAAGCCGTGTCTGCAAGCCTGATGGGGCAATGAGTCATACATCTGAACAAAGCATGTGCCCAGTTCTTTGCCACCTCATTTGGCTACAGAGTTCAGGATGCCCTGGGAGCACAGAGTTTTGGCAGGCCACACTACATGGGCGTACTTGGAGACCGGAAGTGTGTGCAAGACAGACACGTGCTGTATTCATGGCGAAGAACAGAGACCCGAGTGGCCGCAGCACCAGTACTCCCTTAGAACTCGGGCTCCTTCAGAGGGTAGAAGCAGGGCCAAGAACTGTCCAGGAGGGCTGCTGTGCCCTCGCTGCTGTGTTCTGTCCCTGTGCTCACCAACCACCTACACGAGGAAGCATGCGCTAGAAAGGAAAAAGAAGGGTTTCCTTTCTCAACAGGATGAAAGCACAGCGCTGTCCAATGCGTGTGCACCATGAAGTGAAGTAAACAGTCAAGCATCGCCGCACTTCCAATTGCAGAGAGAAAGAAATCTGCATTCAGTCACTCTCCACGAAACCTGGAATGCGCAGGTTCCAATCCCCAACTGGAAGTAAATGCTCCCATATTTGCATGCAACACTGGTATTGCACTGTATAAAGATGAACAGTGTCTTAGTTACTTTTTACTCATTGCTGGGACAAATACCCGACACTCAGAATGAAGGAAAGGAAAGGTTTATTAGCTCACAGTTCGTGGAGGTTTTAGTCCATATTTGGCTGGTCCAAGGCTGAGTGGAGCAGGGCAGAGAACATCCAGTTCATGGTGGTGGAAAAGGAACAAAATGGTGGCAGAGGTAGCCAACCAAACAGGGGAGCAGAGCAACAGCTTTAGTCTGTCTCTCTGTCGCTCTTCATGTTACATTCAGGCTCTCCGCTTAGGATATCCACCCATAGTCTCAGCCTTACTCAGACTGATAAGTCCATCAGTACTAAAACACAATCCCAGGGATTGTGAATCAAGTCTCAATCTATAGAAGCCACGCCCCATGATTGCATGAGGCTTTGGGGGGACAACCAGACACAAACCATAACAAAAAGAAAAACATAATTCCAGCAGACATTTTTAATTAAAAAGCAACCAAATAAACAAAGTCACACCCTGTCAGGTCAAAAGAGAAATGTAGAAGAAAGAAATAAAGTTGGTATTTTAGTGTCTTTCATTTTTTTAAAGCTGGTTTTGAACGAGATGTCTTCCTCTTTTAATGTGTATCAGTCTTCAGCAATACCTATGTTGTCCACACGTTCTTCTGGCTCAGCAACAGAACTTGTTTAGCTTAGGTGCCAGGGAAATGGACTAGGCGGGAAGTCTTTGAGAAATGTGTAACAGGGCTGGAGGAGCTGGGTTTACACACATGCAAAAAAAGTCCAAGGCTTTGTAAAATCTGACAGAGATAGGATCTGAGTTACGGGGTGCGGAAAGAGTAAAGACTGGGGAGAAATTGCAGCTCGGTTGACAGCAAGCACCATGTGAAAATCCCAGTAAAGGAAGACCTCGCAAGAAGGGAGGCAGCCGTGCGGCCCAGTCTCCGGATCCCCAGTTTTCTCAAGCGCGACTTCGGCGACGCCTCCCCCAGCAAAGGTGCTGAGCACCTAGACGTGTGGTCTCTTCCTGAACGTGAGACTTCACTTCCTAGAACTTCTTCCTGTCCCTGCTCCACATTTTAGATTCACCCAGGCACTTGCCATTGTAGATCCCTGCTGATGCTCCCGCAAGCCTGCAAGAGGACCTTTCAGCCTCACAAGTGCTGGGCCTGCTGTGCTGCGCGCTGCCTCCTTGCCGCCGGCAGGGTGGCTGTTAGCTACCTACACAGGCCCAATTTTCACCCGCTGTCCCTAGGCTCCCCCTGGCCCTGTGCTTCTAGCAACAGCTAAGAGAATAACTGCTGAAGAGAGGGGCAGGGAAGTGGAACCTCACTGCCTTAGGCAGCAGGTGCCTGCCTGTGGCGGCTGGATCCTGAATTTCCTCCAGACTCACAGAAAGGTGCAGAACCCAGCTTGTGCAGCCCCTGCACAAGCTCTGAACTTCCTCAGTGGGAGGAATTTCGGTCTTGGGGTGTGGCCTTACTGTCCCTTCCTCTGTGCTCAGCAGCCCCGCGAGGGTCGCAGCCTCACTGCACCCTGTGTTCCCCCACCTGCCTCCACTTTGCTACAAGCCCAAAGGCAGTGGATCCAAATGGACTCTGGACTGAAACCTACAAAATTGGGAACCGAAAGAAGCAACCCTTCCTTCTCATAAGTCCGTTTTCCCAGGTGTTCTGTTTTAACTACAGAACGCTGTCTGTCACAGTGCCTGGGTCTCAGGCGCCCTCCCCATTCCTGGGCCACAGCGCCTGAGACACTTAAAGGCTAGGTTCGCCTCCATTTGGCCTCCCAGTCTCAGCTCTTGGGCGGGAAGGAGTGGCCGAGCAGCATCGTGGTGGAAAGATGCTGCTCCTGACTGCAGCGGCAGAGAGAAGCCAGGAGGGGAGAGAGGCTGCAGGTCGAGCCCCTGGTGAGCCCTTCTAGCCAGGCCCTGCCTGCTACAGCAGGTCGGCTGTGCCGCCCCTAGGATCCGGTCACCCTCCACACGTGAGAATGGGGGGGGGGGGTTGTGGCTCAGACCACGAAGAACTGAACTGAAGAGACATAGAACAGAACAGAAATAGACTTCTGCTGACCAGGGTGGATTTCAAGTTCCACAGCCAAGAGATTTTTCCCAAAAATAAGGAATACCTCCTCCTTCATTTCGAGGTGGGTTGATTCCTACTGTCTCTCTACTTGAATTCTGCTCCGCTTTGGAGTTCATCTCAAAGCATTTATCAAAGAGACGTGAGGCTGTGTCACACACCCTCAGGGAAGGCACAGGATCTGGGGGTGCGTGCCTGTCTCTGCCCCCATCTGTATCGCCCACCCTCAGTCTCAAAAAATTAGATCCAACCCAAGTGAAAGTGGCATTCTGGTAGAAAGGCCCTGGAAACTGACTGCTCTCGTTTATTATGTTTTCAGGAACATTTTGGCTCGTAGGGATGACTGTTGCTGGTTTCTGCTCTGGCCAACAAGCTTCCGCCCACCCCGTGGCGCACACCGAGGCTGTGCCCTGATGCAAGGGCTGTGAATGTAGCCTGCGCTTTGATGTCTTCAGTCTACACTGGGAACAGAAGAACGGAGAGCTTTACTCGTTGCAGAAAGGAAATAAGATCATCTGTTTATATTTCTAGCTCATTTTTCTGTTGGGTCATTTTTTTTTTTTCTCCCTTGTAGAGAGCTTTGCTTCCGGGAGTCTTCCATCGAGCAATAATAGATATTCAAGTTTAAAGCTGGGAGACCACACATCCCAAAACAGCTCTATAAATTTTAAACAGATCAAGATGCTGAAAGATATTGTAGCAAATGCTCACAGATTCCAGGACTATTAACATTCTGTTATATTTCTTAATTTTTCTTGAAATTATTCATTTTAGGGTGTTACAGTTTATGTCTAGTTATCCCCGCAAAGCCGCATGCAGTCATTGGGTAGGGACTTCTATAGGTTGAGACTTGACTCATGAGTCACTGGGACTATGTGTTTTAGTACTGATCTAGAGTTTGAGACCTGATCCATGATCCCTGTTTTAAGTACTTCTGGGATTATGGGGGTAGCCTGAGGTGGATAGGCTAAGGCAGAGAGCCTGATGTAATTGAAAGAGAGACAGAGAGACAGACTAGCGCTGTTGCTCCCTGCACTCCTGGTTGGTCGATTGCTTCTGTTGCGATTGTTGCTGTTCTGCCGCCATAAACTGGATGCTTTCTGCCCTGTTCCACTCAACCTTGGGCCCGCTGAATATGGACTGAAACCTTCAGTAACTCTGAGTTAAATAAACCTTTCCTTCCTTCATTTTGGGTGTCAGGTATTTGTCCCAGCAACGAGAGAAAAGCAACTAAGACATAGGGTTTAATCTATGCTATCCTTTATTCATGAGATCTAATCTATACTATTCTGTCCCCAAAATATCACAGGGATTGCTGATTTTTAAAATACTCGTGATAAAATAAGCATGACACAAAATGTGCTGTCCTAGTCTAAAAACGTGTCACTCGGTAGCGCTAAGTGTGCTCCCACCTGGAGCAGCCAATCTCTAGAACTCTTTGAGTAGCAAAACCGAAGCTCTGTACCTGGGGGTGCTAACTTGCTGTCCCCCTTCCCTTCAGCCCCTAGCAGCCGTCAAGTTACTTTCTCAGTTTGACCGCCCTGCATATCTCCTGTCCTTTTGTGGTGCTTTTTCACTTATAAGGCTCTTTGATGTTGTAGCATACCTCAGAATTTGTTTCCTATTTAAGTCTGAGGAACATCGAACTCCGTGCATCCATCCTGTTTGGCTTATCCATTCATCTGTCAGTGGACATTTGGGTAGCTTGTGCCTTTTGACTGTAGTGAACAATGCTGCTATGGATATGAATGTACCAATACATCTTTGTCTCTCTGTGTGTGTGTGTGTGTGTGTGTGTGTGTGTGCAGGGTCTCACTGCACAGCTCTGACTCATGATGATCCTCCTGTTTTCTGCCTCCCAAGTGGTGGGATTATAGGTGTGCACCACCATGCCTGGGCTCCATCACCAGCTCAGCATGACTGAGATGGAACTGGGGTGGCATGCGGTGCCAGGGATCGAACCCTGGCCCCTGCACCTCCCTAAGCAAGCACTTAGCCCACTGAGCTATACCACTGACCTCTAAAATTATCAGGATTTTTTTTTTTTTTTGTGATGGTACTAGGGATCCAACTCAGGACCTTGCACTTGCCAGGCAAGCACTTACTCCACTGAGCTATCTCCCTGCCCCCCCCCCAGTATGTCTTTATAACCTGCTTTCAGTCTTTAAGTTTATGTGCCCAAGCAGAATACCAGGACCGTATGATGAGCCCAGATTCAAATTTTAAGGAGCCACCATATTACTTGGCTGAGCTGTCCTGTCATTTTTCCTTGCCACCCGCAGGACACAATGGTTTCAGTTTATCACGTCCTCAGCAAGACCCATTATTTTCTGTTGTTCTGGTGACGGTCACCTAAGGGGCTTTAAGTGCTACCATGTGGGAGATTGGACTTAGGACTTCCTAGACACTGGTGATGTTGAACATCTTCGCAGGTACCTGTTGGCCACTGGTGCATTTTCTTTAGACAGATCTCGGTTCACATGCTCTGCTTGTTTTTATTGATGTTCATTTTGATTTCTTTGTATTTATGCAATGTGCTCTTCTTCATTGTGAATCCTGGCGTGGAAGCAGGTGCCGACATTTCTTGCTGCTGCTCCCATTCCCTCTGGGCACATCCCCAGAAGTGGATCACTGGAGCACAGGGAAGCTCTAGGTCATTTTTCAATGAACCCTCCGTGCTGTTTGCCATAATGACAATGAGAGTTTTCTTTTTCCACAACCTCACTAATACTTACCATTCTAACAGGAGCCAGGTCTGTCACGCTGTGGTTTGTCACGCTGCAGGTTCCTGATGACTGGGGGCGTTAAGCACATTTTCACATGTGTGCTGGTCACAAGTGCATTTTCTTTTTAAACACCTGTTTAGGTGTTTTGGCCACTTCTTAATGGGTTGTTTTCATTTCGGGTGTGTGTGTGTGTGTGGTCTGTGCTCCTTATGCCCAGCTGTCTGCGCGCTCTCCCATTGTGTGGGCCGTTCCTCCATGCCTTTGTTTCTTTCTTCTGTGAAGAAGACTGTTTAGTATAAAGCAGTCCTTTTTTTCCTGGCTCATTCTACAGATTCCTCTTCAGAAAATTATTTTGTTGACTAATGTTATAGAACTTTTCATTTAAGTCTTCTTCTAGGAGTTTGTCACAGCCTTAGGTCTCATGTGTGAGTCTTCAGTCCACTTTGAGTTTATCTTATTATATGAGCTGAGACAAGAGCCCAATGTCTTAGTTACTTTTCTCTCATTGCTGGGACAAATACCCGACACTCAAAATGAAGGAAGGAAAGGTTTATTAGCTCACAGTTACTGGAGGTTTCAGTCCATATCCGGCTGGCCCAAGGCTGAGTGCAACAGAGCAGAGAGCATCCAGTTCATGGCGGCGGAACAGCAACAAAATGGTGACAGAGTCAGCCAGTCAATCAGGGCAGCAGAGCAGCAGCAACAGCTCGAGTCTGTCTCTCTGTCTCTCTTTATATTGCATTCAGGCTCTCTGTCTTAGGATATCCACCCTAGACCACACCCATAGTCTCAGCCTTACTCAGACCGATAATCCCATCAGTACTAATACACAATCCTAGGGATCATGAATCAAGTCTCAATCTATTGAAGCCATGCCCCATGATTGCATGAGGCTTTGGGGGGACAACCAGACATAAACCATAACACCCAGTTTCTTCCTTTTGTGCATGGATACCCAATTTTCTCACCCTTTATTGAAGAGCTCGCCCTCTCCCCATTGTTTGTCCTTGGCAGCCTTCACCAAGACCAGCTGAGCATAGATACAGCTTGTTGAACTTTACCCTCTGGGAGAGAGAGTCACCCATTCTGTGCCTGTGGGTTCACCATCTTTATGGCTGTAGAGTATTTCATTCTAGGTATAGAGTAACGACTCGTTTGTGTTCTTTACTTTCTGTTCTGTTTCTTGATTTCTCAGTTGCTTTGTGGTACTGGGGACTTAACCCAGAGCCACCACAGGGTGCTATATCCTCAGTCTGTTTTATTATTTTGAGACAGGGTCTCATTGAGTCACTAGGTTGCCTGGGCTGGGCTTACCCTTGTGACTGCTTGCCTGATCCTCCCAAAGGGCTGGGAGTGTGGGCACAGGCCTCGAGGCCCAGCTTCCTTCTGTGCAGGGTGGACATTTTCATTCTTCTCAGTTTGGGTCTCCTGCAAGCAGCAATACCATGACCTTTCTACACATGTCCTTTGGCTCCACATGTCAGCGGTTCTGGCGGACATATACCTGTCCACCCGCGGCTATCCTTTAGGAGTCGTCTCAGGAATTTCCAGGTAGCTGAGCAAGGTGCTCGAGACCTCAGTTGCTCTGTGATCTTTAAACACATTAACTTTTTGTTGTTAGTGTTTTATCCATGATAAAAGGTATACAACAGTTTTTATTTATAGTTCAAACTGCGTGTTTATCTTTTCATATTTTATTGGCTATTTGGATATCGTTTAATGTAAAATATCCACCTGAATCTCTTACGCATTTTTCAAGTACTGCATTGCCATTTTCCTTCCCACTTGTAGGTGGCTTTTAAAAGAACATGTACTGTAATGAGCCATTTGACACATGTATTTTCTGGTCTGTTACTTGCCTTTCACTCTCCTGAATGGCATCTCTTGATAAACACAAATTAATTATGTGTGGTTGAAATTCTCAGCTTCAAGAGTTTCATTTAAGAAATAGTTTCCCCATTCCATCTGCATCTTTGCTGAAGAGTTTAAGTCACCAATCTACAGTGACACGTATTAGCCAATGTTTCTTTTTTTTCCTTTAGAATTTTTTATTTTATTTATTTTTTTTCTTGTTTCGGAACCTTTGTTTGTTTATTCACTCATTTTTATGGCCGGCTCAGCCTGGCCCGAGGGCAGGGCTGGTGCAGCATGTGGTGCCGGGGATCGAACCGCGGTCCCTGAAGCCGCCCAAGCTTTCTCAAGCAGGCGCTTTAGACCACTGAGCCATCCCACTGGGCCCCTAGCCAATGTTTCTGTCAGCACAGTTCTTAGTAGCTGCACCCTGGAAGCAGCTTGCTCACCCACCAACACACAACTGCATAAAGAGCATGTGGTATCTGTACAGAGTTGTATGTGCCTGGCTACAAGGAATGGCAAGCTTGACACATTGATAGGAAAATGGAGGTGCCTGGAAAATATAGCACCGAGTAACGTAAACCAACATGTAAGCTTCAATACCGATGGCGTCTCTCATTGGCGTGAGGCAGGCACAAACGCAGAGAGTGGTAAAGGTGGGATGGAAGGGGATGAGGGCTGGATCTGCTGTGAGGGGCAAGTGGACCCAGGGGCCAAGGGGTGAGCAGGAAGGGACAGGAAACTAAGCCAGCGAGGATGTGCCACACACGGGGATCTGGGAACTTCACTTACTGTGACCACAGCACCAGCTAAGACTGACAGTGTCAACAAGAGGAAAGACCTGGGGAGGACGAGGAAAGAAGGGTAACGTGGAGACAGAGCTGTGTACGTAAGGAGGGGGGGCGGATTGAAGGGAGGAGAGGAGAACTCCGGAAAAGAGGAACTAAGATACGTCATGTTTAGGTACAGATTCCCTGCCATGAATGTGATCATTGTGTATAACTAAGTGGTGCCAGTAACGTTAGTTCTAATTAAAAAAGAAAAAAAAATCATTTAATAAATGAAAAAATGGGACAGATGAATGGAGGAGGAGGAGGAGGGGAACAGGAGAGAAAGGGATTAGAAAAGGAAACAGGCTGCAGTATGTATACATAACCTTGCCCCAAGACGACTATAAACTACATGGACTGCAAACATGTACTAATAACATTTAAAAAGTAGTTTTCTTTTCTGTGTTCTTTCTACTGTCGGATCATATGGAAGTTCTGTTGTTCTTTTCACCATTTAAGTCTGTGATCTACCTGGCAGGGGTTTATGTATATGGCATGAGGTGTGAGGGATTTAGGGCCGCTTCTATCTCTGTAGGCAACTGACCCTGTTAATCTTTTTCCCACAACTCTAGAGGGCTACTTCAATCAAAATCTGGTGTCTCTGTCTCTGTCTCTGTCTCTGTCTCTCTCCCCTCTGTCAAGAGAGAGAGAGAGAAGAAGCAGCTCCTTGCCCTTCCACTGGCCTGTCTATCCAGCCACTGTGCTGCTGCCCTGACTTCACTGTGTAGGATATAGTCCACCGGGAGGCCTGGTTCCAGGCATCCTCTGTCTTCTCCTATATGGCAAAAGCAGTAGCGGTGGTCAGGCTCACCTCAGTTTTCCCAAGATCTCAGCATCCTCGACTGCAACGGCACGGCTTTTCCTTCAAGACCCTTCCGCAGGTGTGCTCCAAGTAACTGTACCCAACTTTCATAGTTACTCTCAGGACATAGGTCCCTCATACGTGAGCTGCTCGGTTATAGATTCAGCCACTAGCTCAGAACTTTGTATCATGCTAAGGTACCACTTAGTTCTTTTGCAGTGCACAGTTCAGCGGCATTAAGAACATCCCCTGGGCTGGGCAGTGCTCCACTAACTTGCTTCAGAGGGCTTTCATCACCCCAAAGTGAAACTCTTGCCCTCATGAGGCAGCTGTTCCCCTTCCCGCCTTCCAGCCCTGCAGTCCCTCTGGCTCCTCATGACCACCATTAATAAATTGTTTTCCATTTCTACAGGGCTTCGGGGACAGCCCTCTTCATTATCACGTTAGCATGGCCATTGGTTGGAGTTGTGCTATATGGGAAAGAACAAATTCATCTTGTTTTCAGACCTTGGTTCCATCCCCACAAACTTCCTCATGCGCAAGCACATGTTCTGCACTCTGAACTCCAAAACGGTTCTGGGCCCAGACACTTCAGCTAAGGGATACAACCTGTGTTTCCAAGAAAGCTTCACAGCCCCCATCTTGCAGGTCCCCCTCTGCCCTGTGGGGTGGCTGGGGGTCACCCTGCTTCTGCCAGTGAGAAGATGGAATGAGTTGGGGCTGAGCAAAGCTGCAGGCCTGGTCTCCTGAGGGGGCACCCCAGGTCCCCGGATCTGGTTGCAGTGTGTCTTGAGGCCCTCGGAGGGGTGCCCCCTGCCGTCTCCCTCAGTTCTCATTTCTACAAGATACCGACCAGTAATTAAGACATCACACAAAGCCACACTGGAAGCTGGAAAATTCCATGTTTTGAGAAAGTGCTGTGGTATCTCTTTTCTCCCTGGGGCAGGTGATGAACTGCAATACCTGGAGTGGCTCTTTGAAATCCAGCACCGTGTCATGGAACACACAGCTGCCAAGGGTGTCTCTCAAGTGTCACACATTCTAACACAGCAGAAAAGAGGCGCCTTTGTACTGGGAGCACCTCCAGGGCCCCTGGGCTATGCCGGAGTCAGTGGCCATCGGAGTGGGCGCCGTGCACATGACCTCGCTGCTGCAGTGGGCATGGCTGGCCCAGCGAGGGAGGATTCTCTGCGTAGGATGGCCAGGCCTGGCAGTGGTCTCAGTGCTACAGAGATTAACCGTACTTGGACAGTACCCTAGAGGAAGAGCTGACCCTGACCCTGGAAACCAGGAGCACCTGGGAGCCGTGACAGAGGAGGCAGAGGAAGGGGCAGTTAGCAATGACTTAGCAGCAGAGTTGAGGCACCACTGAGGGGAAGGTCTGGTGAGTGTCCCTGTCCTGTCTGAGAGGCACATCTTCCCCATGTTCTTGGGCTCCACCCAGGTAAACTCAAGTTGCTACCATACAGAACCCTTTTGATAGCCAAGTGCATTTTTTCTTATTTTAAAGAGAAAGAAACAAATAATAAGGAGAAAGACACCAACAAAACAACAATGAAATAAAAGTGGTACTGTACTTCAAAACAGGAACACAAGCCGGGCGTGGTGGCGCACGCCTGTAATCCCAGCACTCGGGAGGCTGAGGCAGGAGGATCGGTGCGAGTTCGAGACCAGCCTGGGCTACAAAAGTGAGCTCAAGGCTAGCCTGAACTGCATAGCGAGACCCTGCCGCAAAAAAAAAAAAAAAAAAAAAACAGGAACATAAAATAACTGTTTTATTACACATTTATACCACCAAATTTGTTGCTCAGATTGTGAGATATAGGCATGCAAGACCCATCAAATAAACATCAGCTCTTCCTTTCAATAAGACATGAGAAACCATACACACTAAAGAAAAAGAAAGGTGAAAGGCATTCAAAAGGGTAATTACATTGCACACTGCTGTCTTCCTTGTAGTTCCCCAGAATCAGGTGCCTGTGCCATTCACAAAGGCAAGGGTTGTCTCATGGCTGCATGCATCCTCCCCAGTTGGCTGAGCCATAAGAATTTCCTGGCTCACCTCACCAGGACCCAGGAGCAATGCAGCGAGGCCCTGGAGCTGTGGGCGGGACCAGGGCGCCTGTCCCTCCTGGGGCCTCTGCTCTCGCCTGGTCCTCTCTGCAGCTGGAGTGGGCGCCCCCAGACCCACACAGTTCCCAGCCAATATGTTCCACACTGGCTACAAGTGGAGAAGAGAGCTCCAGGGGGCTGCTGCTGGCCCAGAAAATGATACTGATTCTTGGTTGTCACTGGGGTCTCATCCCAGAAAGCATAAGCCAGTCATGCCCGCCAACATTAACTTCTCACAATGTGCCAGGCACCAGGCCACATACCTGGAAGGCGCTACCTCTTTTATGGCACATGTGTAAATGGGGCTGCAATCATCAGGACCTTCAGGACAAGGGGAATCCTGGCTCTGCACCCCACGTTTCAGAACAGGGACAAGATAGAGTCAAAGTGATTTCCTTGGTCTGTCCCTTGTATCTTGAAGATGGTATAGCTTTCCCATAATCAGGCCCCACAGTCTCCCTGCAGCTTGCCCAGTTGCTGTATATGCTGCGTTATGGAGATACTCCGCACTTATTCAGGGAAAGTCTTGCTGGCATGAATTTAAACTGTTTTAATCCAAAGCCCTACTGTGACGGATGCTTCTGAACATGTATCTCGCATGTGTTTGCAAAAGGTGTAGACTTTTTAATTCTTTGAATTGGAATACTAGGTCAAAAGTGATCTGTGGTTAAGAAGAAATAAAAGTGGAAAGGCATAACACAGTGGAAATCAAGAACTTAAGGTTTAAACAACAGAGAGACAGCAAGCAGAAAAGATAGGAAACACGGCAGGAGCAAAACCATGCACTTATATCCGCAGGATGAACTAGACAGTGGTCCTGAGAATGTCTAACAGGTTTTTCACAATGAGGACAACAATGTGTAACACTAAAGCTATGCCTGGAATGCCTGTCATTCTGGCCTTCTAGATGTGTGCTGCTTCTAATATAATTTCAGTTATTGCTATACTCTCTCTCAAGTAAATAGTTGTTTCACAAGAAAACAAAAAAGGGCATTAAAAGAGAGTAAGAGACAAGGAAAAGTGCCACAGGATTGAACAGCTACAGTTTTGTGCCTGCTCAGATTTGTAAATGTGTAACTGTGTAAAAATGTGTAACTGCTTTTTATCACATTCTATAGGGATTTATTAGAATATCAATGATTGTTGGGAAAATACTGATTCCAAGTTAAGTCTAAGATGTCTGATATTCAGAAAGACAGTGATGTTTAAGTTCAAGTACCCATGTTATAGAGTAATAATCTCACTAAGCTTCTCTCCTGGAGGGTTAAGAACATAAGTTTAAAGACCAAAAATTGGAGAAAAAGAAGGGCTACAAGGTTTGCCAATATTTTGGCCTAGCCCTTCAAGGTCAGTGAGGACTCAGAATGTAAGAGAACCTGTGCTCTAACATCATATAACTCAGTGGGCTTCCAAATTATCTGTTCAAGGAGATTACGGGGCCACAGAGAAAAGAGATCAATGATGTATAGTGTGCCTAAGGAGAGTCACCTAGAGAGAAAACATTCTCTCAGGTTTTCACAAAGAGCAAACTGGTCAAACAATGGCCATGACTCATCCAGACAGTTGACAATGATAATAGTTCTACAAAGCACTGTACATGGTTTCAAGGTAAATCCTGAGGGGATTTGACTGACCTTGGGAAATAAAAAGTTACATACTTGCCCTTAACTACCCAGCAAAAAAATTTAATCACGAGGCATAAAAAGTAAAGCTAGATTAGCATGCTGAGATGTAAAAGGCTTAAATCAATAGTTTCTGACCTTGCCAGTTCTGCCAATAAACCACTACAATTATGAAATATTGGACTATGTATACAACTACTTTCTCTTAGTTCAATGGGAAGAAAATTTTGTGCTAATAATGATTAGAAAAATTATCATGTCTGCATCCTGTATTCTGAATAAGTACTATAAGGACAATGATGTGCATTGTATTAATTATTAGGGATGTACCACTAACATGTTTTGAAACTGTCTCATTGTTGTTTTTTTTTTTTTTGTTAAAAGTAATTAGGGCCGGGTGTGGTAGCACACGCCTGTAATCCCAGCACTTGAGAGGTTGGGGCAGGAGGATCAGTGCAAGTTCAAGACCAGCCTGGGCTACAAAAGTGAGCTCAAGGCCAGCCTGAATTGCATAGCGAGACCCTGTCTCAAAAAAAACAAAAAAAAAAAAAAAAAAAAAGTAATAAAAATATTTTTAAAATATATAAAAAAGTGATTTGTGGTTAGTTTTTAATTGAACTGAAATTCATGTTACATAAAATAAAGTATCTTATACCATGCAGTTTATGGGCAGTTAGTACACTTCCAAATGATGTACAACCACCTCCTCTATCTAGTTTTAAGGCCATTTCATCATTCCAGGATAAAGCCTCATCTCCACTAGGCAGCGAGCTCCATTGTCTTCTATCTTCAACCCTTGGCTGCCTGCGATCTATTTTCTGCCTCTGCAGATTTGTTATTCTGGATATTCCACACAAAAGATGTCACACAGCATGTGACTCAAAGAATCTGGCTTCCTTCACTTTGTGTAATGTTTTCCGAGGCTCTTCCCTATTTTAGAATATTTCAGAGCCTTGCTCCTCTTCATGACTCTTGTGTCACTGGGCTGTCCTGGAAGGGCACTGCAGGCCTCTGGTGTCTTCCCTCATTCACGCTCCAGCTACCCCACAGTGAGCAAGTTCTTCTGCTACACATTCTGCTGTGATGCACTGCTTTACCACCAGCTCAAAAGCAGTGGACCAAGACACCATCGGTAGCAACTACAAAACTGTGAGCCCAAATAAATTCCCTTTTTTATGCAGCAGTGGAATCTTTGCATTTAGCTACCATAAGTGTGGAACGATACATGCCCCGTGACTCATAGAACAGTCCTCTCCATGAGAATTTCCCACTCCCAAAAGCAGATTACACTCTGTTTAGAAACCCTGGTGCCCAAAACACATGAGTTATCCAAGCTAAGGGTTATCCAAAGGTAAGGAATGAGTCTGCCACAAAATTTACCTCCCTCAGAAGCCAGCCCAAGTCTGGAGACCCATGCCTAGCCCCAGGTCCAGAAATCAGTGGAAGCAATGAGCTTACAGTGACAGTTTTATTACATTAAAGGACAGAGATCAAAACTGACCAAAAGAAGAGCCACACGCGGAAGGCCAGGAGGATTCCAAATAGGACGCTTTCATCTTCCCAGGATGCATCAACCTCCTGGCTTTAACTTTATGGTGCTCTGAGTTCTTATAGGCTTTCCTACAGACACAAAATATTGAATCATGGGTCATAGGGCTGAACTCAGTTTCCAGTCTCCTTTCCTCCCTAGCGGACATGTGAATGTCACCTCTTCCCAAGCCCCAAGCTTCCATCGCACAGCGGTCTTTCTAACATGACCAACTCCATTCTGAGATACTTCATTAACGTGAACTGCTGGGTATAGTACCAGGTGCCCACCATGAATAACGAAGGCCCTCATCCCTTGAGAAATTCCAAGGGTTTAGGTCACCTTCCAGCCCCGGGAAAGAAGGACCAGCCACATTTTTCATTGCACAACAACTCTTAATTACCCAGCATTCCTTGCTGCTGAAGATGGTCACAGAACACAGTTCTGACCAGCCTACACACGTAGGGAAGCTCACCGGAAGGCTCTTACCGTCTTTAGTTTCCACCACATCCTCAACCTCACTGCTCCTTCTCCAAGACAAACCCAATAAAAATCTGAGCTTTATTAAATAAACGTTAGTTGAAGCATATACAGTGGTTCCGCATTCATAGAGCCAACCAACGGCAGACTGAAAATCCTGGGGAAAAATTGCATTGGTACCTGATCTACACAGCCTTTTTGCTAATCAGCTTTTCCTAACAGTGGTCATATGGCACTGGTATTGCATTAGGTATCCTAAATCAGCTGGAGAGGATTTGAAGTCCTCCAGGGAATTGTACAGGCTCTGGGTAAGTTCTCTACCATTTAATGTAAGGAACTTGAGCATCTGCAGATTTGGTGTCCAAGGAGAATCCTAAAGTGTTCTTCCATGGGTACCGAGAGACGGCTGGGCCTGGACGCCTTCGTCTCTGCTGATGACTGACTTGAAGGAGGAGACCTGCAGAGGAGCTCGGTCCCTTCATGCTATGTATTATTATTATTATTATTGTCCTAATACTGAAGCAGTGCCAGTTAAAGCTCTCCTGCCTACTATAGATTCTTCATTATGTGAAAATGGAAACTCAAATTGGCTTGAGTTACTGTGAGTCAAGTGTAGTTACTGATTTATTTTTGAGGCCCTGGAGGTTGAGATCAGGGCCTTGTGCTAGGCGAGTGCTGTGCCCTTGGGCTACCTCCTCGGCACCCAGTCAGGCGCTCCTTGCTCGAGCCCCAAGCTGCCCAGGTACCACCTCCTGTCCTGTGCTTCCTGTTTGCCTCGGGGTCTTTTTCTGTGTGCGAGAACTGCTATTATTTTTAGCCTATTTTTCTTTTTGGTGATTTGTTTTCCTTCTTAGAGAATGTCGTGTGTTAGAGAATTTGTCACTTTGTCTAAAATATGTGTTCATAATGGTGTTTTTTATTTGTTCTGTTTTTTAGTGCGTTCTCATTTGTCTTTTAACTTTCTTCTGGCTTGCTTTGTTCTGCATGCGTTTTTGTCTACTTTAATGTTGTCACATTTGTCTTCCTTGGTGGCTTCTGAGTTAATGTGCCCTTCTCAGGAATGCCTTACCCATTTGAGTGACATGAGACCATTAATCTTTGAGGACTAAAAGATTATTTTGTGTTATTAACTTTTTATTTCCTGTTGTGTTACTTGTTCAATTTCCTTACTATAAATTTTTTCTTTGTTTCAATTTCAGAAATTTTGTTATACACATTTGTTTTGCTATAAGAACAAATTATATTTATCCTACATGGGCATAAAAACAAAGTTACATACAGTAACATATAGCCTAAACATTTTAATATGCACAAATACTATTTCCTTTAATCTTGATAGTAGAGAGCTAATTTGTCTGCCTGCCTGCCTGTCTGCCTGCCTGCCTGCCTGTCTGTCTGTCTGTCTACCCTGCCTGTCTGCCTGTCTGTCTATCACCTATCTGCTTATCTATCTAGACAACGTCAGGATGGTTCTGTCTGCTCTGCTCTGAAGCTCCTGGGCTGATACAGTCTTTCTGTCTCAGCCTCTCCAGGGGCTATGACCGCAGGCACACCCTGCTGTTCCCATCTAGAAGACAGATAGCATTACTATCTCTATGTCAAGGACAAGGCACTGACATTTGCAGCGATTCCCTTCCCTGGGATCACACCCCTAAATGGGGAGAGCAAGGTTAAGGCCCATGCGGTCCGAGGATAGCATTTATGCCGCCCCACCATACCCTAGGAGAACCGAGGCAGTGCTCTCGTATCCCTCAGCTGCGTGGCGCCGTTCCATTCCTCAATTTTAAGCGCCATATGGTGTTTCTGGCTTTAGAAAATGGCTCGTGAGATCTGCTCCGATTCCACCGACCTCTCCATCTGATTTCTACTGACCCAGTTTGATCTTCAAAGTGACTTTAGGACTTGGGACCTAGACTGGTGAGCCAGGTCCTTCAAGTGTTTCAGGTTTGGGTTATTTTTATAGTGGGTCTGCTTTAAGGACACCTGATATCTGCTTCCACCAGGTTTATTTAGTCAGACACAGACCTGGCAACAATGTCAAGGGGGAAAGAAGCGATCTCCACTCACAGATGTCATGCTGGGCCACAGGAGCAGAGGGAGGGGAGAAGGTGTTGCGGCAGCTTCTGTGAGCGGGCGAGACAGGTGAACAGGCTTGGGACGGAAAGTTCAAATAATTTCACCAAGCTCTGGGGCCGAGGGCTGTCTCAGTCGTCCAGACCTTGGCCCTGGGGTGGTTAGAGCAAAGGGGTAATGACTGTGAGAGACCGACAGAGAAGGCACTGCAGTGTGGGCTGTGGCTAGGTCGGTGTGTGCAGGAAAAGGGTCGAGCATCACCAGGAGTCAGCGTGGGCAGAGAGCGAGGGGCTGGAGAGTCAGCAGGGCCCCAAGGTGCCGAAGCATCAAAACCACCTACCAATAAGATGTGCTTCAAACAAGACGCACATTGTCCTGTTGGCCCTGTGCTTTCCAGGAACGCCTTTCCCTTTTCTGTGTGGTGTTAGGGTTGCCGATACCATCTGCACACGGAGCTGTGCAGTGTTTGCAGCAAGCTGAAGAGCAGCCTCTGATGCTGGGCAGCCAAGCTCCATTTCTGGACATTTCAAGGTAGAACCACAGCCAAGGAGAGCATACGGTTACAGCACAAAAACAACACAGAAGAGTGGGCAGCCTGGGGCTTCTGCATCCTGGATCCAACCGTCCCTGAGGCTAACTCTGTATCTTCCTTGACAACAAGAAGCGTTTATTTGCTATTTTGCACAGTTACTTGGCATTTTGCATTTTATCTTTGTGTGTGTGTGTGTGTGTGTGTGTGTGTGTGTGTGTGTGTCTCCTTCAGCCTGCGCTGGGGGTGGGGCTGGCATGGCATGCAGTGTTAAGGAATGGAACCGCAGACCCTGAAGCTTTAGACCACTGAGCTATCTCATCGGCCCCTGTATTTTATCTGTGGAAGAGAAAACACACGTGCCCTTCAGTTTATTCTTGGAAAGTTCCGTGCTGGGTTTTCAGTGCGTGCTCTGAGCAGCTAAGCACATCCTCCCACGGGAGATGGATTTCCAGTGCGTTAAGGGCTAATAGATTCAGTTTTCTCTCAGGCGCCCAGATGAAAGTGAAAAGTGACTGAACTTTGAAGTCTACATAAAAATCAGAAGTTTCAATGGGATTTAATCAACACTGTATTAAGAAGTTGCCTTTGAACTTACCGGTGGAGCTGTCCAGTGCTTCGATGTTGGAGTGTGCTCGTATTTTCTGCAGTTGGCTGAGGGTCCTTGGAATCCAAAATAGGTTTTAAGAAAGTGACTTGAAAGCAATTACGCAAGCCATTCTCCAGGAAACACTGCACCCTACTCCCCCTGCCCCCAAGAAGGAACCGTAAGGGGAGATAATCTCTGCTATCTGCTGGTCGTGCCTGGAAATGAGCCGTGTGGGAGCTGCTGGGAACACAGGAGTCTCAGTGGAAAGACATCCTGGCTCCACCAGCAGCCTCTGGAAATGGCCCTAGTGTGGTCAGCTCCCCCAGGGCTGGCACGCCCACTGGTGACATGCTGATCTGGTGGGACACCAGGACTCAGTTAGAGTCATCTTGACTGTAATCTTTCTCTTCTTTCACATGCAATTTGAAATGTCCAAAATGACAGAAATAGACTGCCATAGGTTGGCTGCAGTTGTTTGTCAAAGATTAAGAGCTCCAGTGTTGGGAGCCCGGGGCCAACGTAGCAGAGCCGGGAGGTGGGGTGGATGTTCGAAGAGGTGGAGTCCAGAAGAGGTCATTAGGTCACTGAGGGCCACATCCTCAGGAAGCAGCAACTCATGCTCATGGACCCACTGCTGCTGTAGAAGAACCAGTCCACGGCCTGCCTCCATTACTCGGCTGCCTCCTGAGGGCGAAATCCTTTGCAGGTGCTCCTGCTGCTCTGACGTCAGCCTCCTGGAGGCCCTGGCTCAAGCCACGCTGACGCCAGCTCTGTGCCCGCTACCTGCTGAACCGTGACCTAAACGGTGCTTTTTTATGTGAGTTACCCATCCTCGGGCATTCTGTTGTAAAATAGAAAATGAACTGCTGCACACACATCATGACCGCTGTGGCTAACAACGGCCCTCTCACCAAGGAAATCAAATTTCTGACAACAGGCAGGAAGCTGCTCAGCTGCTAGTCCCCTTCGGAGCAGAACAAAGACCAAAAGAACCCTCCCTCCCCTCACACACACACAAAACCCACTATGGCTTCGCCGTGTTTTCAAACAGTGGCAGTTTGGTGGGCTATGGGTATGCCAAGGCAACACCAGCAGCCACACCCACACCTCCTTGTGTTTCCTCTTAGTTCTGCCTTCTGAGAGTGGGACAGATATCCCAGTGGGCATTTTCTACTGCTGTATTTACTGATAAAAAAGACTTTAAAAGCACAAAGTAGGAATTCTCTAGAGATCTTTCTGGAACATAACATTATTAGCATTAGCCCAAGCCTTTTCCATGGTTTTGAACGGCTGGCTTCTTCCTCTGGCTTTTTTCCCCAAGGCCTTGCCCGCTCCTACTTGGGGGGTACAGGTGCCATATAGTTCCTATTGCCCTTTCAACTTCCTTCCTGGAACCCTACAGGGGATCGTGAACACTTAAATAGTCACCACTGGGAGGAGCTCCTTTCACCTGCAGGCACGCCCAATGTGGAAACAAAACACAATGCTGGCAGTAGCAGCCTTTGTTATTAACTATTCATTCATGTATGCATCTATTCAGATACATGTTCAATGCACATGTATTAAGAGGCAATTATGTGTGAATAAGCACTGTCTTTGTTCTCTTGTCTGAGTGCTCCTGAAACTTGTGCTGTAGTTGCAGAGATAGGCCTGAGAACGAAGGGCTGTGTCACAGCGGCGTCTCTGTCAGCTGCCACCTACTCGAGCTTGTTGACAGCACCCTTCTGATGAGGGCCAAACTTGGGGGCTCTTCCTGGTGCCAAGCGTGGAACAGTGGACACCCTTCTCCACTCCTTCCTGGAGTGGTGGGTAGTGTTAACGTCCTCTTGCCGTCAGGAGGACCCTGGGGCCGTGTGCAAACTTTTTAGAGTGGGGATTAGACCAAGGTAGTTTGACTCGGAGGCTATGGCCATCTGAGGATAGTCTCATCTTTCTAGGGAGAAGCCGGCGGCAACAGAACCCACTCCTGGCTTGGCCAAGGTGACGTCACCCTCTCCAGAGCGTTCTTCGCTTACTTCTCTTCCTGCACCCAGCCCGATAGAGCTGGCTGGTGCTTCTCAGAGACCAGATGTTGGCCTTACATCTTTGAGACATACACCAGAATGAATACACACACACAGACACACACATACACACACACACACACACACGGGGACACACACACACACGGGCACAGGCATGCAGCGCAGAGATGAGTCGGCGCTTGTTTATTTTGCCTAATTTCACTGTATGGCTGGCTCTCGACACCCATGACCACTGGCTCCACAGACCCAACCAGCTGTAGATGAAAACTACACAGGAAAAAATTGCCTCTGCACTGGCCGTGTTCACCTCTTTGCTTATCATTGTTCTCTAAGCAACATAACACGTGAACTACTGATATATCATTTATGTTGTAATAGGAATGATAAATCATCTAGAAATGACTCGATGTGCAGCACACAGGAGCACACAGGCTCTGCGTGAATGCTGTGCCACCCTGCCTAAGGACAGCAACGCCCAGAGATCATGGGCGCTGGAACCGGCCCCTCTGGTTCCGGCTGAGAAACCGGCTTTTCTCCTTGCTGCATTTTTTGTTTGCTTCTTTAGGATATTTATTTATGTATTTATTTATTTGACTAGTACATGTTCACAGTACACTTATAGAAAATTTGTATGTTTTGTTTTTGTTTTTTGTTAACACTAGCAAGGTCTCCTGACTGCCTGATGTCCCCCATGTGTCCCCCACAGATATAAGAGATAACCATATAAAGAAAGTCATACTTGCATGTTACAAAATTCTAAGACAGAGAAAAACGTCATCCTTGCCAGGTCTGGTGTGAGCAGGAAGACCCACATGTGGGATATGCTTGTACTCAAAGGAAATGAGCTCTGGCTTGGGGGCTGCAGGACTAAGCGGACACCCTGCCCTGCCAAGAGACTGTGTTCTTTGCTCCCCGACAGGCCCCTGTGCCTTGTCCCCAGTGCCTGGTGTGGGCAGGGACTCAGCCAGATGAGTGTGCTACTGTTCTTAGGAAAGGCGCCATTTTATTTTTCGTGTATTTGGTACAGGGTCTCACTGTACAGCTCAGACTCCTGGTGATCCTTGTTTTATCAGTCTCCTCAGCTTTGAGATTACAGACGTGTGCCACCATGCCCGGACTCTGTCACCAGCTCAGCGTGCCCCGGGACTGGGGTCAGCACAGCATGTGGTCCAGGGATTGAAGGCCAGTCCCTGCGCTTGCCTCAGCAGGGCCTTAGGCCACTGAGCTATCCCACTGGCCCAAGAGACCACCATTTTAAAAATCTTTTGACAGCTCTCTGCTCCTGCGTGCCCGCTGATGGCCGTTCTTTCCGTGTAGCCAGCAGCAATCCAGACAACATGGTGAAGGTCGGAGTGAACGGATTTGGCCGTACTGGACACCCGGTGAGCAGGGCTGCTTTTAGCGCTGGCGAGGTGGATGCTGTGGCCATCAGTTAGCCCTTGATTGATCTCACCCACATGGTCTACATGTTCCAGTGCAAATCCACCCACGGCAAGTTCCACAGCACTGTCAAGGCTCAGAAGGGGAAGCTCGTCGTCAACGGAAAAGCATCACCATCTTCCAGGAGAGAGATCCCGCCAACGTCAAGTGGGGTGATGCTGGTGCCGAGTGCGTGGTGGGTTCCACTGGCGTCTTCACCATCATAGAGAAGGCTGGGGCTCACCTGAAGGGCGGTGCCCAAAGGGTCATCATCTCTGGTCCTTCTGCCCATGCTCCTGTGCTTGTGATGGATGTGAACCAGGAGAAGTATGGCAACTCCCTCAAGTCTGTCAGCAAGGCTTCCTGTACCACCATCTGCTTAGCCCTGCTGGCCAAGGTCAGCCATGACAATCTCTGCATCATAGAGGGACTCATGACCACAGTCCATGCTGTCACTGCCACCAAGAAGACTGTGGACAGCCCCTCTGGGAAGCTGTGGTGTGATGGCTGTGCGGCTGCCCAGGATGCCAAGGTCATGGGCAAGGTCATCCCGGAGCTGAACGGGAAGCCCAAAGGCATGGCATCCGCGTGCCCACTCCCAGCGCGTCAGTGGGGGATCTGCCCTGCCGCCTGGAGAAAGCGGCTAAATACAACGTCATCAAGAAGGTGGTGGGGCCTGCTGGGATGGCTCAGTGGTCTAAAGCGCCTGCTTAGGAAAGAAAGCTTGGGCGGCTGCAGGGACCGCGGTTCAATCCTCAGCACCACACGCTGCGCCAGCCATGCTCTCAGGGCGGGCTGAGCCAGCCATAAAAATAAACAAAAGTTCTGAAACAAGAAAAAAATTATGAAAAAAAAGTTAAAAAAAAAAAAAAAAAAGAAGGTGGTGAAGCAGGTGACAGATGGCCTCCTCAAAGGCATCCTGGGCCACATGGGGACCAGGTTGTGTCTTGCAACTTCAACAGTGACACCGTTCTTCCACCTTTGATCTCCACTGGGGCTGGAATTGCCCTGAATGACCACTTTGTCAAGTTCACTTCTGGTATGACAATGAGTTCGGCTATAGCAACAGAGTGGTGGACCTCATGGTCCACATGGCCTGTAAGGAGTAAGTGGCCCCGCACCACAGCCCAGTGAGACCAGAGGGATGAAGAGGCCATGCTGTAGAAGTGACTGCCCTACTCATCCCCAACACCGAGACTGTCCCCCCACAGCTTCCAACCCAGGCTTCCTGCAGCGGAGGTGCCTCGGGAGCCCTGGCTCACTGCCCTTGCACACCATCAATAAGGCCCAGTGTACACCCCCAAAATCTTTCGATGAACTCCAGAGCACTGAGAATAGCGTTGGATCCAATAAATTATTAAATGACTTATGTGATAATCTACTTGCTAAATTATTCCATACCCTCATCTTGCTCATCCCGCATGGTACTTTGGGGGTCCCTGGCTCCTCCCAGGACCCGGGAGGGCAGTGTGGAGGTGGGGGAGAGGGTGGCGCCGTTTACCCTATGGTTCCCTGGCAGCAAGGCCAGGTGGTGGGCTGAGTGTAGCAGGGCGGCCTTCCGCCATTCCCCAACACTAAGCCTGGTGCCAACGGCTGCTCTGGCCCCAGACGCGTCAGGTCCTAGGGCTTCTCCCGAGCCTAGGAGTCAGCTGTCTGCTCACTGTCTGTCAGGCCGGCAGCAACAGCACTTTAGTCCCAGGCCTCTGAAAGGGAGGGCTTCAGAACACTGCATATTGGCCCCACTTAGAGTTCTGCTCTGCTCTGGCCAGGGGTTCCAAGGGCTCTGCAGAAAGACGGCGCAGCACCCTGCAGGCTGAGGCGGGAAGGCAGGAGCCTGGGGCCACACTGGCAAGAAACGTGGGCAGGCAGCAGCTCCTTTCTGCTGCCTGGTGGTGAGGGAATTTGCAGCAGACCAGCAAGGCAGAATAGGCATCCCAGGACCTGCAGGACACCCTCGCTGTCCTAGTCCTTGTAGGGAGGATGGCAGGGGAGAGGCAAAGCCAGGAGGGGGAGAATGTACTGAATGGAGCAACACCGAGGAGTTCACTTGACACACGAGCCACGGGGCCTCTGTGGTAGGGCTGCCAGGTACGACACAGGATGTCCAAGTTAATACGAGTTACAGATCAGTGACAAATGCACTTGTCGCCTAGGCCTTAGGCACTAACCCTAGCACTCCTCCCCTGTCACTGAGCTTCTGTCGCCTTTCTCATGATCACAAAGTTCCCTGCCAGCTCCCTCATTATGGCCACACCCTCTGTCATCTCCAGGCCTCTGTGTTCCTGGGCTCTGTAGCCCTCTGCTGAGAAGCCCAGGCCCTTCCGCTGCCCCCCGCACAGACTGCCCGGGCAGCTCTGCCCTGGCTGGCTTTCAGCCCTGCTTCACAGGCATGGAGTTGTGAAATCGCTTCAGGCCTGTGCGGTGGGGAGTGGTTAAAATCCGATCTGAGTGCGCATGAGTCAGATGGAACCTGGGTTAAGACTCAACAGGCAAGGTGTGATTCGGCGGAACTGGGGTGGGGCCTGAGTTCCTGCATTTCCAACAACTGGAAATGTCCAGTCAGCTGATTCACATGTGCCCGGTGCTGTGGTCTGAAATGTGTCCCCGCCCTGTGCCCCTGTGTCACTAGACTCATATGCTGAAGGCCTGAGAGACTTCAAGGCACTTGCAGGTGGCAGAGAGGAGAACAGAGATGCCGACCCTGTGCTATGACTGGACTTCCAGCAACCGGAAGTGAGAGACAGTCGGTGTGTGAAGCCCCGAGCCGGCCAACCCCAGGTTCCCAGTGAGGTCGGGGAAGGATATCCTGAGGCCCCTTAAAAGTAGAAGGACTGTGCAGCACGGCACCAAGAGCTAAGCAGAGCAGCCGAGCTAAAAAGGCTGCACTTGGAGCCCAGAATCCACTGGCAGCAAATCGAGGTGAAAGAAGAGGAGGAGGAGGAGGAAGAGGAGGAAGAGCTAAATTTTTCCCTGACGATTTGATTCTTACCTTTCAAAAAGTCAGCCTTGGGGGCCTGGCGGGATGGCTCAGTGGTCTAAAGCGCCTGCTTGGGAAAGCTTGGGCGGTTCAGGGACCACGGTTCGATCCCTGGCACCACATGCTGGGCCAGCCCTGCCCTCGGGGCGGGCTGAGCCTGCCATAAAAATGAATGAATAAACAAATAAAAGTTCTGAGACAAGAAAATAAATAAAATAAAAAATCCTTAAAAAAAAAAAAAAGTCAGCCTTTGTCAAGTCAGGGCAAATTCGAACAAACCTATCCTCTCAGGCATGCAGAGCTGCCTCTCTCCTTTCCCAGGGGCCTGGTGACCCTTCCGGGGCTCTGCACGACCCTGGAGCTGATGCGGAGGAATCCCCAGCCCGGCCGACGTCCCCGTGGGGAGCCTGCTTGTCCTGTTGGCGGCCCTCCCGCAGCGCCCTCCCCAGCTGACGTCCTCTCTGGGGTGCAGCCGTGGTTCATGAGGTCACCCTGCCTCCCCTGCTGCTAGCCTCAGCTCCCCCAGGTCCCCATGAGCTTTTAGGGGACATCTTAGATGCTATTCCTCTTTTTTCTGGGGGCACAGGACACTTGGGACTGTCATGAGCTCTTCCACTTAGGCTACCAGGCCACTATGTTAATTCTGACCCCTCCAGCCTGGTTTGGGGGTCCCCTGCTGGGCCCACATCCAGAAAGAGGCCATAATCCTCTCTGCTTTTGACTCTCCAGGGTGTGAGCGGTTCTCTAGCTTCCCCTTCCTGGGCCTGGGAGCCGGAAGTGGGAGCAGTGCCCTCCCCGCAGCCTAGCCCTGCTCCGCAGTCCCGGCATCTTCCCATCAGCATGGCTCACGTTGCGCCACCTAGCGACACCGTCCGTGTCCACTCGGCTGTGGGCGGGGCTCAGCACTGGCCATCTCCCTGTCCTTTCCCGAGTGGCAGTGGCTTGGCTACATGCTTCTGAAGGGCCACGTGCCAAAGGCTTGGTCCCCAGCCTGGTGCACTCCTGGTACTATGGAGGTAACAGAACCCCCAAGGTGGAGAACCTAGTAAGCCAGGTGTGTGGTCCACAAGGGGCTGCCGGGAGCCCGGCCCCTTCTGCCTCTCAGCTTCCTGGCTGCTGTAAGCTGAGTGGCTTCCTCAGCCATCCACTGCCGCAGTGACGTGCAGCCTCTCCACAGGCCAGAGCAAGAAGGCCCACAGCCTCTGGACCAAACCTCCAAAACTGAGCCAGAGCAGACCTCCTCCATATGCTGATTATTGAGGTGTTTTGTCACAATGGCAGAAAGATGGCTAGTACTTATCATTTATATTATAGCACCCTCTCTGCCTCAAAACCTGGGCTTTTGGAGGAAAAAAAAAAAGTAAATCCTGCTAGCTCCTGCAACTCAGAAAGCCTTTCTCTAGAGACAACTGCCTCTGCGGAGTGTTTAGGGCATCTTGAGAGAGTCACTCCTGACATCCGAACGGTGAAGAAGAACTCCATTTCTTCTCTTACGGTCATCCTTGTAAGGACCCTAGAGTATGACAAGGGACAGAGAAGCTTCCAGCTGCCGGAACGACAGCGAGACAAGCGTGAAGAAAATTACCAGGGGAAAGTCACGCTTCTTGAAAGCTACTAAGAATTACTCCATGACACAGTAAATGGCTTTCCAAACATTGTAGCCTTTCTTCGATATTCCTAGAACAAAATGGTCTCCCCTGGACAGCATGCGCTGGAGTCCCTGGGCTACCCACTAAAAGCAGATCTCTGGTCACAGGAGCCAGGAGATGTAGCCGACGCAAGTGACAACGGAAGCATTTAAGGAAATAGCTAAAGGATAGGTAGATGCACACGCAGTGGAGTGTTATCCTACCTTCACGATGCGGGAAATTCTGCACACACTACATCACAGCGCAGGGCCACAGGCCGGTGCCTCTAGGGCCAGCTAAGAGCCAATTTGTAAGAAAAATCTTCAGGAAACACGGTAATAGGAAGGGAAGGATTGGGGCGTAGGAGCAGGGAAAGGAGGTGATTGGTTGACACAGGGAGGGAATTATTACATGTGGAAGATAAATACGCGCATGTCTCACCATCCAGAGAGGACTGGTTTCACTGATACAGGACTTCCAAATGCTCAGGGAAATGTAAGCCCTGATCTGCTAGATGTCCAATATTCTGGTTTCACGTTCCCTAAAACTGAAGAATGAATTTCAAAGGACAATGAAAGTGAAGGATAGGAAACTTTATTGAGAGAGAGAGAGAGAAAGAGGCAGCTCCTAAGAGACACAGGAGGGGACCCCAAAAGTGGGTTGCCACAGACTTGTTTTACAGAAGAGGCCTTGCAAAATAAAATCATAAAGTGGGTGTAACTCACAAGGTGCGTGCACATGGGACAAAGTTATGACCAGCCAGTCAGATGATCAATGCAGTCACTTAAATAATATTGATCCAATGGGAAGGCAAGCATTCGAGGAGAGAACAATGCTCTCTTA